>CM019151.1:89497980-89707104 GCA_009733165.1 Naja naja
CTCAAAGAATGGAAGCACTTTTGGATGTGTTGGCTTTTGTCTTCAGGAGCCAATCAGGTTGTCCCAAAAGAAAGGATGGGCCAAAAGGATGGGCCAATGGATTAAGAGGAGGAACAATAATTGCCACATTTTACCCCCAGTAATTTCCTTTCTTTTCCTTTTCCTTTTCCTTTTCCTTTTCCTTTTCCTTTCCTTTCCTTTCCTTTCCTTTCCTTTCCTTCCTTTCCTTTCCTTTCCTTTCCTTTCCTTTCCCTTCCCTACCCTTCCTTTTATTCCTTTCCTTTCCTTTCCTTTCCTTTCCTTTCCTTTCCTTTCCTTTCCTTTCCTTTCCTTTCCTTTCCTTTCCTTTCCTTTCCTTTCCTTTCCTTTCCTTTCCTTTCCTCTCCTTCCTTCCCTTCCTTCCCTTCCCTTCCCTTCCCTTCCCTTCCATTCCCTTCCTTCCTTTAAAATAAAACCTCCAGTGATGAAGCCCCTACAACTTCTATTGGCAAGTTGTTCCACTGGTTAATTGTCCTCACTGTTAGGAAGTTTCTCCTTAATTCTCTCCTTGGTTAGCTTCCATCCATTGTTTCTTGTCTTGCCTTCTGGTGCTTTGGAGAATAATTTGGCCCCCGTTTTCTTCTTTGTGGCAGCCCCTCAAGTATTGGAATACTGCTATCATGTCACCCCTAATTCTTCTTTTCTCTAGACTAGCCAAACCCAAATCCTGCAATCGTTCTTCATATGTTTTTGTCTCCAAGCCTTTAATCATCTTAGTTGCTCTTCTCTGAACTTTTTCCAACACCTCAACATCTTTTTTGTAATGCGGTGACCAAAACTGGATTTGGTATTTCAGGTATGGCCTTACTAAGGCTTTATAAAGCGGCACTAATACTTCACTTGATTTTGATTCTATGCCTCTGTTTATACAACCAAGGATTGCATTAACTTTTTCGGCTGCTGCCACACACAGATGGCTCATATTCAAGTGATCATCCACTAAGATTCCAAGGTCCCTCTCCCAGTTACTGTTTTTGAGCCAGGTTTCACCTAACTTGTGGCTTTGGTTTTTCCTGTCTAGGTGTAAATCTACTTTTCTAATTTCATGTTGTTGGATAGGGCCCATTGTTCAAGTCTGTCAAGATCTTTTTAGATCCTGAGTTTATCTTCTAGGGTGTTGGCTATTCCTTTAAAAAAAAATTTAAATTAATTTTCCAAAGTTTAAAAACAAAATAAAACTATATGCATTGTTATCAACATCAAGACATCTTTTACGTTTCTATTCCTGCCAGCTTAGTGTCATCTGGAAATTGGATGAGTTCCCCTTCTATTCCCTCATCTAAGTTATTTATGAAGATATTGAAGAGTACAGGGCCCAAGATGGAACCTTGTGGTACCCCACTTCTTACTTCCCTCCATGTACACATAATACCATTAAGAATTACTCATTGAGTACAGTTTGTCTGCCCGTTACAAATCCATCTGATGAAGATGTTGTCTATGGTGATTTTTTTGGGAAAGGACAAAAATAAATAAATAAAGTAAATCTGGATGGAGACGGCCAACGAGAAGGTGACATTTGAGCACCGATCGACGGCAAGGAGTCAGGGAAAAAAATTAATCAAAGATTTCCATGCAGCCATTACCAGCTGGCGTTCATGGCCTCTGAGCCGGTGAGGTAAAAAGTCTACCGAGAGATACACAGCGCAGCTGAGTTTGTCTTGTAAAAACACAGCTGTCCAAGACATGACAGCTACAGCATTAGCAGGGCCATTAAGAGGTGTAGAACATTTCCAGGGAAATGATTTGAAAAATGACAATGCTGACTCCTCGTGTGATATTAATTATACCCTGTGCTTGTGGCAAATAAGCTAAAATTGTTGGCAAGGAAGACAGAACGAGGTGTCTCGTTTTTGGGTGGTTGGATCGGCCATTGCACAGCCTCGGCCTTCTTATCCTCCTGGAAATGCAACAAAAGCCAACGAGAAAGAAGGAGGAGCCTCCAGTGTCTCTTCTTGTGCCTCTGCTTGTGAGGCAACCTTGGAGAAGAAGCTTCTCAAAGGGCAACCAAGGTCATTGGGCAGCATTGGGAATGATTGCTGAAAACAGAATAACAGAGTTGGAAGGGATCTTGGAGGTCTTCTAGTCCAACCCCCTGCTCAAGCAAGAGACCCTATACCATTCCAGACAAGTGGCTGTCCAATCTCTTCTGAAAAATCTCCAGTGACGGAGCATCTACAACTTCTGGAGGCAAGAAGGCTTGTTCCATTGGTTGATGGTTCTCAGTGTTAGGAAATTTCTTGTAAGTTCTAGATTGCTTCTCCCCTTCTCTCTGCGTATCTTTTACTTTATAAACTTAATATATTATTTTGTATTTTGGAAATTAATGGGAGAAGAAAGAAAGAGAGAGAGAGAGAGAGAGAGAGAGAGAGAGAGAGAGAAAGAAAGAAACAAAGAAAAAGAAAGAAAGAAAGAGACTTTTATCTCACTCATTTGTTAATACTTAATCGGAGGTAAAAGGAAGTCTAGTTTGATACTTATTTATTTCCAGTCATTAATTTTTTTAATGTTCTATTTCTGGTGTGTGTATTTAAGTTGGAAAAATAAAAGGAAATTACTAACTTCAAGATTAACTGGAGGTAAAATGAAAAGAACCAAAAGGCCTAGTGTTTTCTCCAAATGCAGTTATTTTTCTCTGGCAAGAATACATAAAAATCATATTTACTTCTAGAGTAAACCAGGAAAAGGAACCGCTCGTTGTATGCTAACCAAGTATAAATTATTCTTCTTGTTGATCGTTGCTGCCATGATTGTGAGGAAGAAGGCATAGGAATTTAATAAACAAATAAGCCATTAATAAATTGTTACTGCTAACTGTTTATATATTTATTTCTTGAATTTACACAAGACCCAAAGCCTGTAGGGTTAACTCTTGGTAGTTACAACAAAAAACAAGAATAAATAATTGGCTCAAATTCTAGGTCATCTTCTAATAAACCATAATACTCATCAAATGAGTTCTGCATTCAAGGCCTTGCTTTCCTGAAAGATGCCAAAATAGGCACTGTCTAAATTTCTGAAGAAAGAGCTGTTTTGTTCATTGAAACCTAAGCAAGTTTCTTTGGAACGCCCACATCAAATGGGTGGGTTGTACCCAGTGATGGTGTCTTCCGATTCGCACCAGTTCTAGCGATCTGGTAACGCCGGCCACCACTGGCCCTTTCCTGTCCAATATTTCCTTTGTTTGTAGCTCAGCTGATAGGTGCGGATTGCCACACCTCAGCTGTTTCACTCACCAGCACTGATGGTAAGGTAAGTTTTCTTGCTTAAAATTGCCCATTTTAGAAAGCTCTATGCACATCCACAGAACTGGTAGTAAAATATTTTGAATTCCACCACTGGTTATACCCAGAGAAGATGGTCCTGAAACTGTCAAGGATAGGAAATCAGGAGTCCAGGCAGTTCAAGTGAATATAGGTTTACTGCATGCTAATGCTCTCTAAAAGAATCTGAACTACTAACGGCTCAAAGCAAATTGGTGGTAGATAAAGAGTCAATGGAATTCAAGGTGGACTGGACTTGGATCTCTTGTGGCCACAAAAGGACTCAAGACTGATGACACGTTTGACTCCCCTCCCTTGGGCTCAGGCTGGTCATCTCCTACAAAAACACTTGGAGGTCAAGACGTGTACTATACAGGATTAAGAGGCAAAAAAAGAGTTTCTTTAAAAAATGCCATTTTCCCTTGAAATCAAGTTGATTTGATTGATTGATTGATTATGTGACACAAAGTCATTTCAAGCCATGTAGACAGATTTTCTCAATGCAAACAAAGAGGAAGAAGCATGAGGCAATCCAGTCCAGATGAGTTGCCAGCACAGGGAGGTGAAAGAACAGGGCTGAGAGAGAAGATAGAGAAGATAGAAAGAGAAGCTTTGTTAAAATCACCCAACAGATCCTCCCCTTGATGAAAGGATAATTCTAAAATGTGTAGGGCAACAAGCTGAGATTTGCTGACACATTATGGAAATTGTTTCCTTCTGTTTTGGCCCTCATGTTTTGTTTTAACCTTTACCTCCCATTTGTTGGGTTGGGTTTTTTTTTAAAAGAACATTTTGGTATCGTTTTTCCAGGCTTGTTCTTAAATGTTTTCCTTTTACGGGCAGATTTCAGAATCAAGAAATGCATTTCCTTCTTCCACCTATTAGCTCCATCTTCTGCTCTTTAATCAAGATTACATTTCACTTTAGAGGCCAGGAAGAATTTGAACTGCTTAGTTTGTGTATTGTGATCCCAATTTGGGAAAAGGTGTTAGGTTTTATTTCTTCTTCTCCTTAGTGATTTTGTTATAAACAACATGTTGAACATCATCTCTAGTGAGATTCTCCCTCTTGTGTCTTACGTGAAGTTCGAATTTTCATTAATCCATGCATAGGTCTGAATGACACCCAGGGTAACTTTCTCCACATAATAGTTGTAAATGTCAATGCAGGCTCCAAAATAAATTTGGAGGAAGAGGCTATTCTCTTTAAATGAGATCTGTTGGCTTTATCTATAGATAGAAGAAGACGTAAAAAAACATCTGCAAAGGAAACAGGCAGGTAAGTTAAGGAAGCCAATTAGGAAAGGTTGGAAGACAAGATGCAGATAGCAATAGCATTTAGAGTTATATGCCTCTGCACAGTGCTTTACAACAGTTTACAAAGTCAGCCTCTTGCACCCAAGAATCTGGGTCCTCATTTTACCCACCTCGGAAGGATGGAAGTCTGAGTCAACCTTGAGCCGTTGAGAATCGAACCGCTGAACTGCTGCCAGCCAGCAGTCAGCAGAAGTAGCCTGCAGTACTGCATTCTAACCACTGCACCACCGCGGCTCATATAAGATAAGGAAATAATTCATCTTAAGAGCTTTTAGGAATAGTTCTGCTGCCCCACTGCGTCTTTACTAAAAGTGGTCCTCCAGTTTTTCTGGGTTGACTTCAGAATCTCTTTTGGCTGGCTGGCTTTAGCCCTACTGAACAATGCTTGACTTCTACTGCCTGGCCATCTGCCGTTTCAGGCTGCTACCTGTGTTGATCCCATGCTTAAATTACACTATATAAACAACTCTGTCATTCCATCCTGTGAAAAATGTTGGGCACTGTTGGCTAAGAAAAAAATTGGCTTGAAAACGAGAGGGTGTCACATGGAGGTCAAAGTCTTTAGTGGGCCGATCTTGCAAAGTTTTATGCCAGGGAATTTTGAGATTCTGGTTTACATAGTCTCTTCCTTGGAGATATGAATGTACCCATCCATCCATCCATCTATCCACCCACCATCTATCCACCCATCCACCCAGAGATAGTTTTCAGTGGGTTCTGACCAGTTCTGGAGAACCAGTAGTGGAAATTTTGAGTAGTTCCGAAAACCAGCAGATACCACCTCTGACTGGCTCCACCAATCCCATCTCTTCTCTGCCTCCCGAGTCCCAGCTGATTGGCTGGTTCTTCTTTGGTTGCCCTACCCAGGAGAACAGAGCTGGAAAGCAGGTTAGTGGGGTGGGGAGGGAATGGGGATTTTGCAGTATCCTTCCCCTGCCACACCCACTAAGCCACACCACACCCACCAAGCAACACCACATCCACCAAGCCACGCCCATAGAACCGGTAGTAAAAAAAATTAATCCCACCACTGCATCCATTATCTATCTATCTATCTATCTATCTATCTATCTATCTATCTATCTATCTATCTATCTTTATCTATATTTATTATATCTATCTATGTAATCATCTGTTCTATCTATCTATCTATCTATCTATCTATCTATCTATCTACCTCTTCACCTATCCATCTATCCTTCTATGTCCCTCAATCTATTCATTCTTCATTCTTTCTTTTCCTTTCTTTCTTTCTTCCTTCCTTCCTTCCTTCCTTCCTTCCTTCCTTCCTTCCTTCCATCCATCCAAAATATCAATTTACATATCAAATGAAAAGCTTCTAAGATCGAGTTATATGTTTTACGCAGGCATTTAAATGCTGCAGCTGGTTATCTGATAATTCTTCCTAAGATAAGGAAGAGTAGTTTGCCTTAACTGCTAAGTGCAGGGAAAAATGTCTTAAAATTATAGCATATGACAAATTAGAGGTGGCTTTGTTTTCTCTCGCCTTCTTTTCTTACCTTGTTTATCTTGAAAACGCACTTTAATGCCTGTGGTGTTTCTTTTAACCTCCTTGAACTCTGCTGATTTCATTCATGTGATTTGTTGTCAAATGACCTTTCAGAGATTTTACAAAACATGACCTTTTTCTTGTCAAACATTTAAGAGTTTGTCAGGCGAAGCTATCAGGGCCACAATACTTGCTTTGCTCATTATAGCTCATGTGCTTCCAAAATGCAAAACTTGTTTTTCTTCATCAGACTGGAGGTCACTGTTTTGTAAAAAGAAGGACTTTGGGTGGACAATACCATACAACATGCAACTTTTGGGGGTTTATAGTGATAAAAGCAGATGTTCTACAGATTGATCTGGCATTCATCTTGGTGTGGGGGCCTTCAAAATGCATCGATTGCTATTTAAAAGAATCTCATGGGTTTTAAAAAAAATGATGTAATGGGTTCCTAACTTTCCTTGAGATAACTTTGTTTATTTGGGAAATGGTTGTTTAGAGAACCATCTAAGAAGAGGAAGAGAGAGAGAGAGAGAGAGAGAAAGAGAGAGAGAGAGAGAGAGAAAGAGAGAGGAGAGAGGGGGAGAGAGAAGAGAGAGGGGGATTAACGAAATGTCTGCAAGAAAGCAACCAAGCTCAGAGAGCACTGAGGATCCCTCATGAGTGCCTTCCTCTGTGTTCTGTTTTTTTTGAACTTCTCAGTCTAGCCACCACCCAGGAATCCCTTGTATTAACCAATCCCAAGGGTGTTTAGTTTCCCAACCTAGAGAAAGCTAGCCAAGAGTCCCGTGGCTACATTATTTTCTATTAATTCATCTTGCATTAAAATTTCCCAACATGGGGATTTGGGAAATTTGCATAGTTAGTGCATCCAGACCAGCAGTGGGATCCTACCTGTTCCACTACCGGTTCGGTGATCGCAATGCGCGCACACCTAACACGCGTGTGCAGCTTTCCACATACCAGCTGAGGCCTGCAGCACCAATCAGCTGAGAGGATAAAGAAGGGGAAAGCATAAGGGTGGGTGATAGGGCCTGTTCAAGACTTTTTTCCTCCTCTCAGCTGATTGTCGGAGGCTTTTTTACTACCAGTTCAGCTGAACCGGGCCGAATCAGTAGCATACCACCACTGATCCAGACAGTAGCATCTGGGAAAGCTTGCTATACCTTGGTTTTATAATTTTCTACTACTTATCCTTCCTACTTTATCAGAAGAGACAGGAAAAGCACAGGCATGAATGTGTAGCCACTGGCAGGTTTACTTACTTCTGGGAAAATGTTCTCATCATTTCTAAAGAACCATTAGGATATTTATTGGTGTCTCTGTCTAAGAATAGTTGGTAACCTTCAACTCTAATTGTCTTTGCCTTGCTCTTTGGGGAAACAGTCACTCTATGAAATGAATAGGTAGATAAATGGATGGATGGATTGATAGATGATAGGTAGGTAGGTAGGTAGATAGAGAACATACATACATACAGTACATACAATCTCATTCCCATTGAAATGTCTGTTGGGATTGGAAAGGACCATTCCCCAAACCATTTAATTATTTTAAACAATGTGTTTTTCAAATTTAAAGTTGAAACTCTTTGCTCAAGGAGCAAGGCGACCTCTAGCATTTCCAGCCCAGGCCTATAATTTGCAAAAGGTTCACAAGTGAACGCTTTCCTGTACAAGTAAAAATGAGTGAAGAAATCCATTTAAAGGCCAAAGAAATGTTAGACTTTTCCCTAAACCAAAGTCTTCTTTTCCTTTGAGATTATCTCAACCTTCTGCCTTAGATAGATAGTTGGAGAGACAGACAGACAGACAGATGTGGTACAGATCAGAGAAAGAGGATGGTTTGTCATGTGCTGCTACTGAGTGTGTCCATTGGTCTCAGACGATGCATTTTGAGGTTGTACCGCAATTGCATATCCTTTTGTTGCATGCAGTCTGTCTAACGTTCCCGTGAAAACGGAGAATAGGAAATCGGAACCAACGCGAAGATGGAGTCTTGAAATGTTTTGCTGAGAAATTGTTCACTTAAGTATGTGTACGTGTGTGTGTTTCCGTGTGAGGAAATCAATTCAGCTGCGAACCCTGGTCTGTGCATGTTTCCATCTGTTTTAAACATTGGCTTTGATCCAGCATCTATATAAGAACTTGCCTATGTAAGGAGAATCTTGAGTTCATTTTAAAGAAACCTCAAGATACAGCACAAGGTTTCATTTGATCCCTACACTTCTGAAAGAACTGTTCTTCCTTTTAGTTTGCTGAAGTCACTAGTTCTTTTTTTTTTTAATTTTATTTTTTAAATAGTTAATTCCATCTTTCATTCATACAGTGTGTTCACTGGGTACATATATCTTGTGCTAACAATCATAATTAATACGTTTTAACCGATATAGCAATAATCACATTTTCTTTGTAAATCATGTATCATTTCCTTTTATATTTATAATCTTTATAACCATCTTCACTGATTCCTTTGTATATTTGTCTACTCAATTTAAACTTATTTTATTTTCTAACCATTTGTAAAATAAGTCCCATATCTTATAATATTCAGTTCCTTCTTTTTCTTTAATTTCCAGTGTTAACCTATTCATCTCTGCACCTTCAAATGTTTTCTCAATCACTTTTCCCTATGCTGATATTTTATCATTTTTCCAATTCTGCGCAAATACAATCCTAGCTGCTGTTAATATATGTATATATATTATATAATTAAATACATTTCTTCTTTACTTTAACATTCAGGTACCATCCCTAGTAAAAATATTTCAGGTTTCAGATCTGTTTCTTTATCATTTTTTCCAACCACATGTGTATTTTTGTCCAATATCTTTTAGCTTCTATGCATGTCCACCACTGGTTCTGAGCCTTTTGCTTCAGAGTTCAAGTTGTTGTGTTATTAGCAATCCATATCAGAAATGCAATATTTAATAGTTCAGGATAGGAGATATTTAATAGTTCAGGATAGGAGATATTTAATAGTTCAGGATAGGAGCATGATACTTACCTTACAGGAAGTAGTGAGATTTATTTTTTTAAATAGTATTTTTTATTATTTTCTGTTAATACAAATCGTAATTACATTTTCGACAGCTTTTGCATCCGCATATGTTATTGTTTCATATTTCTATCCACTATTCATACATATTTCCAATAGTTATATATACGTATCATCAATAATTATTATATACATATCTCTCATCAGTGATTATTAATATCTAATTTTATTTATTCTACATATCTACATGTCTATGTATCACAATCTTTATTTTATTTATTTATTTATTTATTGGACTTGTATGCTGCCCCATCTCCGAAGACTCGGGGCGGCTCACAACTAAAACCAAACAATCAACAATAAATTACTTAAAAGAAAATTAAATAATCTCAAGCCCAATATATTATAACATTAAAATTAAAACTTAGATTTAAAATCCCCCACCCAGGAGGTCAGCAGAGCCCGGCCTGTTCAAATAGCCAGGTCTTCAAGTCATGACGGAAGGTGCGAAGATCAGGGGCCAGACGGAGCCCCAGGGGTAGTTGGTTCCACAGGGCGGGAACCGCCACAGAGTAGGCCCATCCACAGGGCACCGCCAGTCAGCACTGACTTGCTGACGGTACCCTGAGAAGCCTCTGTCTGTGTGCTCGTACAGGGCAGTTGGCACTCGCTATCGGCAGGAGGCGCTCCCATAAGTATCCTGGACCCATGTCTTGTAGGACTTTGAATGTTAATATTAAAACCTTGAATCTCGCCCGGAGAGCAACTGGCAACCAATGCAGGTCATGCAGGAGGGGTGTAACATGGGAGAATCGGGAAACTCCCATCACCACCCGCGCGGCCACATTTTGCACCAGTTGCAGTCTCCGAATCTTGAGTATTCTCCTAGAAGTAGTGAGATTTATTCAGGGGTGGGCTTCAAAAAATTGAGCAACCAGTTCTCTGCCCGGTTGCTGGTGGGTGTGGCCATGGTGGGCGTGGCCTAGTCAGCCTCCTGCACCATGGGGGGCATTTTCGCCCTCCTTGGGCTCCGGAGGCTCTCCAGAGGCCTTCCAGAGGCCCTCTGGAGGCCTTCCGAAGTCTCTGGGAGGTCCATTTTTGCCCTCCCCAAACCTCTGCACAGTCCCTACACTTACCTAGGATCCAAAATGAGCCACATGGAGACTCCTGGGAGGGGTGAGGTAGGGTGGGCGGGGCCAGCTGGTCATTGCAACTACCGGTTTGCTGAACCAGATGTAAAATTAACATCTGGTTCACCTGAACCTGTGCGAACCGGTAGCAGCCCACCCCTGGATTTACTTCCATCCACAGATACAGACACAGATTAACAGAGTTGGAAGGGACCTTGTAGATCATCTAGTCCAACCCCCCGCCCAAGCAGGAGACCCTACACCATTTCTGACAATTGGCAGTCCAATCTCTTCTTGAAAGTCTCAAGTGATTAAGCTCCCACAACTTTCAAAGGCAACTTCTGTTCCATGAGTTGATTGCTCTCACTGTCAGAAAATTTCTCCAAATATGTAAAAAAATTAGAGTGTTTAAATATTGTTTGGAAATCAGTAAACCAACAAGCCCATAAATGATGCTATTTGCCCTTGTCTTAAAAACAGGTTTGTTTGTTTATAAAAAGGGCCTTTATTTTATTTTAATTTTTAAAACTAAAATTGGGGAATTTTCTCTTTTTAAGAGGACAGGCTAGGAGAGATTAATTTCATTTTTTCCCATTCTTTTTTGTGAGATACACACGTGTTTGCTTTATGGACTGCTCCTAATACAAAGAAGCTTCGATGAGTCAGTCTTTAATTCAAGGGTCTGTGGTTTTATGTGATGACAGATATATAACAGGGATTTTATATATGCTTAAATTGCAAGTCTTTGTGGGTGCTTTCAGTTATCTGGGCATATCAATACAGTAGGCATAAATTGGTTTAATAGACATTTCCACTCCTTCGGGACCTCTTAATTTTGTTGGAAGTCTCCTGAACATCTCCACTTCAATACAATGTCTGTATTTTTTTAGCTGATTTTTCTTAATAGTGTAAAAATATCCTCTCCATATGACCATTTTATAGTGAGTCATAGGGAGTTCCACAATTGGAGTATTTTCCAAAATCATGGTTCCTAACCACTGTTAGTAAGTCCTACCCGAATAATTATACTACTACTCATATAAAGGCAATGCCTATAATTTGTTTGTTTGTTTGGAGGATGGGGAGAAATTAGGATGAGTGGAAAACTGTAAACTGGAGAACCTTAAACGCAACCTTTAATTCTGCAGTGGGAAATATACAAGAATAGAATAGAATAGAATAGAATAAAATAGAGTAGAATAGAATAGAATAGATATTGGAATGAAGAGTTTAGTAGAGTAGAGTAGAATAGAATAGATATTGGAATGAAGAATAGAATAGAATAGAATAAATATTGGAATGAAGAGTTTAGTAGAGTAGAGTAGCTTAAATAGAATAGAATAGATATTGGAATGAAGAGTAGAGTAGAGTAGAGTAGAATAGAATAGATATTGGAATGAAGAATAGAATAGAATAGAATAGATATTGGAATGAAGAGTTTAGTAGAGTAGAGTAGCTTAAATAGAATAGAATAGATATTGGAATGAAGAATAGAATAGAATAGAATAGATATTGGAATGAAGAGTTTAGTAGAGTAGAATAGAATAAAATAGATATTGGAATGAAGAGTAGAATAGAATAGAATAGAACAGATTAGATTAGATATTGGAATGAAGAGTAGAGTAGAGTAGGGTAAGTAGAGTAAGAATGAAGTAGAATAGAATAGAATAGATTAGATATTGGAATGAAGAGTAGAGTAGAGCAGAGTAGAGTAGAGTAGAGTAGAGTAGAATAGAATAGAATAGAATAGAATAACAGAGCTGGAAGGGACCTTAGAGGTCTTCTAGTCCAACCCCCTGCTTAGGCAGGAAACCCTACACCACTTCAGACAGATAGTTATCTTTTTAAAAACTTCCAGTGTTGGAGCATTCACAACTTCTGGAGGCAAGTTGTTATTCTCAAAGATGCTTCTTTCCAAAAGGGAACTGGACTTTCTTATTTTGTTTTTAACATTTTTCATCCAAGAAGCTTCTTGGATGAGAAATGAAACATTTTCAAAGGAAAAGGAAAAAGAAAAGGAAAATAAAACCCAAGAAAGTCCAATTGTCTTTTGGAAAAAGCACCTTCAGGACAACCATGACCTGAATGATGGAGAGTCTCCATAGACACAAGGCCTCTATCTATTTTCAAGTCATTTTCAGTATAATTTTAGAGCAGGGGAAGTATTTTTCAAAATATGGGCATATATTTTATTTATTTATTTATTTATTTATTTATTTATTTATTTATGGGATTTATATGCACCCATCTCCAAGACTCAAGGGGCTTACAATAAAACAAGTACAATAAATATTTAAAAAAGAATTAAACTAATGGTCCCAATTAATACAAAACTTAAAATCCACCAAAATCTAAAAACCACCCCACCCATGGGTAAAGTGATGTAGGGAGATATAACATTCCTCCTGAACATGATGGATGTAATTAGTTTTGAGAAACCTTTTAATTGCTACGTACAGGTCTAATTTTGTAACAGTTATGATTGCACAGTTGGGAATATGAACGAACGAGTTTGTTTCTTTGTTCTTCTAACTTCTCATTGATCCCTTCAGCGGATATTTACAGTGGATAATCCCACCTTTAATTTGCTGAAAATTACTAACGCCATTCAAATTCATTGTTCCCAAAATACTATGGGTTACGAAGGACATGCAGAATTCTTCCAACAGTTACAACGATTTTCTCATTTGATTGATAGAAATATTTCTCTCTCTCTCTCTCTCTCTCTCTCTCTCTCTCTCTCTCTCTCTCTCTCTCTCTCACACACACACACACACACACACACACACAAAATCTTGTCCCACCTGGCTTCCCGTGCTCTTCCTTGCAGTTTTCTCTTCTGCAAGCCCAAGATGTCAACGTATGGTTACGATCTCTGTATTCTCTGACCAGATTTGGTTTCTGCAGAGTTCACGGGAAGATAAATTTTTTCCTAGTAATACTATAGTGACTCATAAATAAATGGTTACCCTTTGGTGCTTACAGTTTTCATTAAAGCAGCCTGAGCTTTGCTATTGACACCCTAGGTTGCCTATTCAGGGAAATGCAGTAAAATTTATCAGTGTGCTTCCTACACCTAATAAATCATCCTAGCAGGGAACCATATGGCAGATAAGACCTTGAAAATGTGGCTTCAGCATGTGTACAGTCAAATTGCTGAAATCTTGAATGATTACAGCTTTGGCTGCCTTTTCCTCTGAATATCTTAGCCGTATTATACATGCCATTTGCTTGTTCCTTTTAGTCATTTCTTTTTACCCCCTCTTCTGGTCCTCTTTTTCCTTCCATTCTTTTGTTGTTGTTCTTCCTCCCCACATCTCTTTTCGGGGGTGGGGGGAAGGAGAGAAAAATGGCTGTTTCTTGAAGGAAAAAAAAAATCCCTCCCCCTTCTAAAGCCGATAAGACATTTTTATAATGCCTTGCTGTGGAAGAGAGGGGCAGAGAAGCAGAGACTGATGGGAAAGGATGATAGATGTGGCGGCTGTGTCCCAGGTCTCCTTTACTCTGTTGTCATTAATCATAGCTATTAAGGGTTTCCCCCCTTCCTTCCAGAGCTGCCTTCTCTGCACACCGCTTCGGAAAAGCCATTGTGTTTTGTTCATGCCACAACCGAGAGGAAGGGGCAAATCTTTTCACAAGGACCACTGCCTTAACTCCTTCCAAAACACTTAGGAATTTTGTCGGCTGTTCCTGCCCCTGGGTAGCATCCCCCCACCCACTCAACCCCCCAAATTCTCAGGTTTTCTTGTCTTTTCGTACATTTTATTCAATTTCACACACAATGAGACGTGTGCAGAAACATCAATTAACAAACCAGAGCAAAAGTCAAAAGTGGAACAGGGATAGGTGGGCAAAGAGATGGAAAGAAAAAGAAAGAAGAGAGAAGGAAAAAAAAATACCTATGTTGAAGGACTTCCAACTTCTCAGATTTTTCCAGCCATGGATTTCTTACCCATTTTCAGGGATTGGGAACAAAGAGCTTTTTGGTTTTGGTTTTAAATGGTGTAGTAGAAATTTTAGGGACAATTTGCAGATCACAAGGCTATCATAGCTAAGAGAGATGGTCTTTGTAAAGCATTTGTAAAGCAGTGACTAAGACAAAGGAAATAGGAAGAGAATAGGAGCATGTGGTGGTTGTTTTTGGAGCCCTTTAAGCTTGGGAGGGAAACTGAAAACACACTCATCTTTGTTTCAAATCAAAAAAATGGGTGACTTGTCTGATTATAGACTTCTGAAATGCGATTGTTCAAAATTCAAATATAATTTAGCACAACTTACTTAGTAAGGCAGCTGGAGCCGTTAAAAGAATATCTTGGGAAATACCCAAGATATTGGACAAAGTGCCAATAAGAAATATATCCCCTTCAGGATGGTGTGTATTCATGATCCCAGAAATGGGTATTTTAACAAGCTCATGGTCACCGATGCCATAGTCACCTTCCAGTTAGACTGTTGATGTGTGGCTTATATGTCTTTGAAGAGTAGCTGATACAAAAAGCAGCAGGCAGTTATGGGTCATTTTTCACCTTTCCCAGAGTCCAGAGGCTTCCCTCAGGTCTCTGGGGGCGAAAACGGACTCCCTTGGGCTCCAGAGGGGCTCTGGAAGCCTGAAAGAGGCCTGTTTCTGGACTTCCAGAACGTCTGGTTTGGCCCATTTTTTCCCCCAGCCTCCATGTGGACCCTGAATTTACCTGCATCCAAAATGGGCCACGTGGAAACTTCTGGGAGGTATGGGCCAGGGTGAGCAAGGCCAGCCAATCAGTTCAACTACCAGTTCGGTGAACCAGATGTAAATTTAACATCCGGTTCCCCTGAACCAGGTCAAAGCGGCTGAATCCCACCCCTGCATCTGCTCCATGAGCTACATTAGTACTTATCCATCCATCCATCCATCCAACCATCCATCCATCCATCCATCCATCCATCCATCCATCCATCCATCCATCCGATTTATATAGCTGCTCATCTCACAGAACAAGTAAATCTGGGCAGCATACAGCAAAGGTAAAACAATTAATAAATACTTAAAAACCATTATCATGATTGCAAAATATTAAAGCCTATAAGAACAAAGCTGACAAGAAGTAGTAGGTCAAGGGATGTTAAGAATAATAACAGTTAATAATAACTTATTTGCCTATCCCCTGAGGTGCCCGGGCCTGCTGGTATAACCAATCCTGAGGAGCCCTTGGAAGCTCATAAACAATGGAACTAGCCTCACCTAAGGGTGGAGAATATTCCACAGTGCAGGCACCACTGTAGAAAAGGCCCCATTCCAGGCCCTGCCAAATGTAGCTCCAGTTGTCAGTGCTCCAACTAACCAACTCCAACTGAATAAACTTTGAGACAGGCATTTCCTCAAAGTTCCATTTTATTAGAGTTGTCATATTGGCACATCTGGGAAAACTCAAATCTGAGCGTTCTTTCTGGATTTTTCCTTCCCAAAAGAGAATTCAAAGATCCATCCCCTGCACCCACCAGTCCACCACATGGCCCAATCAAATCATCGTCCCAACTGGAGACATTCTTCCAGTCACTCCCCTCCAGGTGCAAGGCAACATATCCTTGACCTCTGAGAAAGAATGTTGTTGAGTCTAATCTTACACCTCTCTATAAAATCCCCCCTCCCAAATTCCCAGGCACTTAAATGTGGCAGCCTCGAAATATCCAAGAAAAATAGGGCTTCCAAGGCTGACACCAGTGGTTGACCATATGCAAAGCCCTGGTAATTTACCTTTGAAGCCAGTGATGGGATTCAATTTTTTTTTACTATTGGTTCTTTGGGCATGGCTTGGTGGGCATGGCAGGGGAAGGATACTGCAAAATCCCCATTCCCTCCCCACTAACCTGCTTTCCAGCTCCATTCTCCTGTGCAAGGCAACCAAAGAAGACCCAGCCAATCAGCTGGGATTTGGGAGGTGGTGAAGAGATGGGGACGGGACCAGTCAGAGGTGGTATTTGCCACTTCTCCAAACTACTCAAAATTTCTGCCACCAGTTCTCTAGCACTGATCAGGACCTGCTGAATACCACCACTGTTTGAAGCCCTTTGTACTTCTAGGGAAGTCAAACTCTGGGGTCACCACTCTGATGGTATCTCCCCATTTTGTGCGATCCTACAGGAGAGGTATACTGTACTCCAGACCCTGTCTCCAAGGGAGTGGTTATTTGACTTGTCCCAGGAAGAGAGCCTCTCTTTTTTGTCATGGTGCTTACTTTTTAGAACATCTCTTTGATGACCAGACTGATCCATCTCTGATGGGCTTTCACATGGTCTTGAAGAGCTGGTTTTGCCATTAAGCCTGGGGCACCAATACTTTCTCCTGTTGGGAATTGTTATTAATTGTTGATGTGGTTTGTTTTTCCTGGTTGCTATTTGTTATTTATTGTTATTTACTTAGTCATGTACTGAGAAGATTGAGTGGCTGCGGTGGCCTAGTGGTGGAGCTCTCGCCACACAATCAGGAGGCTGGGAGTTTGATCCCAGGTAGAGACAGATATTTCTCTCTCTGGGCACACTAAGAATATATCTGCTGGGGGAAAAAAAACTCTGCATTGGCGACAGGAAGGGCTTCCGGCCTGTAAATACTCAGCTCCATTCAATTGCCCAGACTCCACCTCACAAGGGGTCATTAAAAGAGGATGATGTACTGAGAAAGGTGGCCAGAAAATTCAATAAATAATAAGTAAGAGCAGTACAAAGGAGAAAAAAACCCAGTCCTTGGTTGCTCAGAGAGGATGCCCCTGAAAACTATCCCAATTTGTGCAGTTCTCAGGTTTCTCTCCAGGCCATTGCTAAAATAATATTCTTTTCCTTGGTTTTACTATTGTTGTACATCATGGAGAGTGTGGTAACTTCTATCCATGGGTCTCAACCTATATGCCCAGGGCTGACTTTGATCAGCTAACTTATCAGTCACTGGAATGATAGATTTGGCATGGCATTTTGGGAAGACAGCAAGACCATTCTACAGGATGCTTAAAGAATAGCAATGCCTTCACAAACATTTCTAACATCATGGTTAATGAAATATATATATTTAAAGCACAACATCTGCTACAATTTCAAAAGCAGATGTAGAGTAATGGCTGGATATGATGCCTTTTAATTGAAGGCGATGGCTTCAGTTCACAAATTAATAATTTGTCAGCTCACAGGTGACTAAGACTCTTCTTTTTAAAAAAGAAAAAGCAACTCTCCAGTCTCATACTTCTAGTTTAAACAAGATCCTAGTAGAAAATGTTCCATGTACCCGCTGTGAAAGGAGTCTCGATACTCAACATCCTTGTACTACCCATGTTTCCCTGAAAATAAGACCCTATCTTATATATATTTTGCCACCAAAAAGGGCACCAGGTCTTATTTTTGGGGGATGTCATCCACTGACTAACCTCACTTGCACGTGTCACCCCTGGCCTCCTTTTTGCTGTCAGAGGCCTTCAGGAACTTTTTCTGTGGCTGGCAAGGCTTTCCTTAAGGCCTCTGCTGCCGATAACAGAGCTTCAACCACAGAAGAAATGGGCCGGCAAGGCAGATGTCAGGGTCTGCAAGGCCTGCCTACAACTGTCCAAAGGTAAATAGTAGGGCAGCTCCACTTCCCCCCATCCCCACCCTAGCTTAATTTTTACCCGTCCACTCTTGAGTGGGTGGGATCTTAATTAGGGCTTATTTGGGGGGGATAGGGCTTATATTAGGTGCACATGTAAAAATCAAGCTAGGACTTACTTTCAGGGTAGTCTTATTTTGGGGGAAACAGGGTATTAACTGTCTATCATCCAGGCCAGACTTTTTCTGGTTTGTGGAAGAGAAGAGAAGTAATAGTGAAGTGTCCTAATAGCCGTTGGAGAAGAGAAGGCAGAGCTGGTGGAGGTGGAGTTAAGTGTGTCATCAGATTAGAACTGTTAAGTTCCCACAAATGGTCCAAGTCTGATTCCTTCTCAAGTTCATCGATCCTTATCGATTTAGTACTGAACTTTAATTTACTAAAATCTTGTGTAAAGGCTTGAATAGACTTCTGTGCTACAACCTAATGGATGGTCCTGATTTTTTTGCACCAAGCAGATTCAGCCTATCCACAAGAAGTGATCTGTTATGTTTTCCAGGCACCCCATTTAAAATCAGTGTTCCGTTCCTAGAGTCAGCAATACATAGCAAAATGAAATTCTATAACTTATCTTCCCACTCATTGTCACGGCTACACTAAATGTTAGGAGACCTCCTGTCATGAATTGACCTGCTTTGCTCACAAGAGCAAAGAGTTAAATATATAATAAGGGGGTGGCTCAGAGCTTGGATCCCATCATGACTATGCCACCTCTCTCCTCTTTTGTATCCCATCGCTGCCCATGATTTATGAAGGTTCTTGGGGGATGAAATGGAAAAAGAACCCTCCAGAGTGTCACTGGCACCCAACAAAGGATGAACTTGACTGCACAGGGGTCAGAGCGGCTGTTAAGGCCTATCTTGAGGTGGTGGTGCCAAGGATGGCAAAGTGGCACCAGTTCTACACTCTTATTACCACTGCAGATTGCCACCCAGCAGTAACCTTGGTTCAGGTGACACAGGTGTTCTTGGGTAAAGGAGTGCAGAAAACCTCTTACAGGGGTATGGAGAGAAATGAATGCAGGAATTTTCTTTCTTTCTTTCTTCCTTTCCTTCTCTATTTCTTTTTCTTTCTTTATTTCCTTCTCCCTCTCTCTCTCTCTCTCTTCCTTCCTTCCTTCCTTTTCTTTCTTCCTTCCTTTCCTTCTCTCTCTCTTTCTCTTTCTTTCTTTCCTTCTCTCTCTCTCTTTTCTTTCTTTCTTCCTTTCCTTCCTTCCTTCTTTCCTTCTCTCTCTCTTTCTTTATTTCCTTAACTCTCTCTCTTCCTTCCTTCCTTCCTTCCTTCCTTCTTTCCTTCTCTCTTTCTCTCTTTATTTCCTTCTCTCTCTCTCTCTCTTTCTCCCTCCCTCTCTCTCTTTTCAAAAACTTCCAGTGATGGAGCACTCACAACTTCTGAAGGCAAGCTGTTCCACTGGTTAATTGTCCTCACTGTTAGGAAGTTTCTCTTCAATTCCAGGTTGCTTTTGTCCTAGATTAGTTTCCATCCATTGTTTTTTGTCTTGTCTTCAGATGGTTATAACACTACTTACATTATAACACTACTTGCCATGGCTTACTTTATAACAGTGTTCCCCAACCTTTCTGGCTTTGCTATGAGAGGAGGAAGGGAATAGTTATGTCTGAGTGGCGTGTGAATGTGCGTACATGCACACAGCTCCATTTGCACACATGCCTGCCACTCACACAAATGGAGCTGCTGAAGTGCTCACCCACTGCTTGTGTAAGTGGAACTGCATGAATGCACTCACTCACATGTCACTTCCATGGCCTGGTTCCAAATGGGCCAAGGCTTAGTAGTGGGCTGCGGCCCAGGGGTTGGGGACCCCTGCTTTATATCACTACTTGCCATCAGAGATCTGAGTGCATTTCTCTGCTTTTTCTTTGTCTGTCTATTGTGGAAGTAAGCAGTGGAGTACCAGAAGGTTCCATTTTAGACCCAGGACTCTTCAATATCTTCATAAACAACTTAGATGAGGGAATAGAAGGGGAACTTCCCAAATTTGCAGATGATACTAAGTTGGCAGGAATAGCTAACCCGAAGAAGACAGGCTCAAGATCCAGATGGATCTTGACAGACTGGAACACTGGGCCCTATCTAACAAAATGAAATTCAGCGTAGTGAAAAGTAAAGTCTTATACTTAGAGAAGAAAAAACCAAAAGTACACATATAGACTGGGTGAAACCAGGCTTAATAGCAGGAACTGTGCCAGAGATCTTAGTGGACAGCCAGCTAAATATGAGCCAACAGTGTGTGGTGGCAGCCAAAAAAGCCAACACAATCCTAATGTGCATAAGGGATGCAATCAAGATCAAGGGAGGTACTGATACCACTCTATAAAGCCTTAGTAAGACCACACCTAGAATCCTGCATCCAGTTTTGGTCCCCACACTATAAAAAAGATGTTGAGACTCTAGAAAAAGTGCAGGGAAGAGCAACCAGGACAATTAGGGGACTGGAATACAATGAATGGTTGCAGAACTGGGCATGGCTAGTCTAGGGAAGAGAAGGACTAGGGGAGACAGGAGAGCAGTCTTCCAATATTTGAAGGGCTGCCTCAAAGAGGAAAGGGTCAAACTATTTTACAAAGCACCATGAAGGCCAGACAAGGAATAATGGATGGAAACTGATCAAGGAGAGAATCAACCTAGAAGTAAGACAAATTTTCTGACAGTGAGAGCAATCAACCCATGGAACAGAAGTTGTCTTCAGAAATTGTGGGAGCTTCATCACTGGAGGCTTTCAAGAAGAGACTGGACTGCCATCTGTCAGAAATGGTGTTGGGTCTGCTTGGGTGGGGGTCGGACTAGATGACCTACAAGGTCCCTTCCAACTCTGTTTATCTGTATCTAAGTAAGATAAGAGTCTTTTTCTATGCAGGAGAAGTCAAACCACTGCCTCCGGTAGTGTCTTAGAGAGCACTTCAAGCAATTAGTTCCTACTTTCCTTCTGGAGGCAAAATAATTCCTGTTCCATGGCCTTTTTGATAGCTTGGTTGGATGCAAAATGGGTGAAAAATATGGATTGCTATTTCTAGGCATTGATCAGAGACTTCTTCACATAGGCACTCTGAGAATGTTGTTCCTGAATAACAAGATTGGTGAGTGGCAGGAGGCCTTCCTGAGATGTTGTGGGAATTGATAAGTGCATTGGTATGATGTACCCTTTCTATGATACACTAATTCTTCTATGTTTGTTCTTTCAGTTGATTGACTGTAGGCTTGCAGTTGTGATGTGGCAGCTGATGTCTTAAATCAGAACTGGAAGATGGGGTTGTAACATGACACCTGAGCATAATGCAGCAGGGTCATAAAAGTTGATGTGGGCTAGTAATGTTGACTTATTGCCAAAATAGATTTGCCCTTTGTTCTGTGTGGCATGATTGCCAACCACCGGTCTATATTCAATAATAATTGTAGATTAACTGGAGAATTATGAGCCAGTTTGGGCCTGCATCTTGGCTCCCACCCACCATACACATATTCTCAAGGATTTTCATTCTCTTTGCATGGAAAAAAGGGGAAAGCAATGCATTTTGGAATTGACACCAAATAGCACATGCTATTCTCCTGAGCTTTTGTGCAGTTCAATGCGTGTGACAGCTTGTGGTGGTGAACATCATGCCCCAGTATAATACCATGTTGAAGAAACTAGTAAATCCCAGTCTGTTTTCCAGATTAATTATAGGCTTAATGGAAGGAAGCATATCTTCAAGTATTCTTTTGCATTAACACAGGGATAGAATCAAGATAACAAAGTGTTAGTACTCCTTTATAATGCCTTGGCAAGACCACATTTGGAATAATGCATCCAGTTGTGGTCACCACAATGTAAAAAAGATGTTGAAACTCTGGAAAGAGTGCAGAGAAGAGCAACAAAGATGATTAGGGTGCTGGAGGCTAAAATTTTTGAAGAACAACGATTACAGGAATTGGGTATGTCTAGTTTAATGAAAAGAAGGTCTAGGAGTGACGTGATAGCAGTGTTCCAATATCTAGGGCACTACCTCAAAGAAGAGGGAGTCAAGCTGTTCTCCAAAGCACCAAGAAGCAATGGGTGGAAACTAATCAAGGAGCAAACCAACTTAGAACTAAGGAGAAATTTCTTGAAAGTTAGAAGAATTAGTAAGTAGAACAACTTGCCTGCAGAAGTTGTTGGTGCTCCAACACTGGAGGTTTTTAAGAAGAGATTGCACAACAATTTGTCTGAAATGGTGCAGGGCTTCCTTCCTTAGCAGGGGGTTGGACTGGAAGACCTCCAGGATCCCTTCCAACTCTGTTCTGTTATAGTCAGATCCAGCATTGAGAAGACATAGGTAATTGGGAACCCAAGAATGATATAGGTATTAATAAGATGCAGTATAGTTACTCCTGTTCCTGACCCTGGAGGTCAGTCTCTTCATCTATCTTCTATCTTCTATCTTCTATCTTCTTCTATCTTCTATCTTCTATCTTCTATCTTCTATCTTCTATCTTCTATCTTCTATCTTCTATCTTCTATCTTCTATCTTCTATCTTCTATCTTCTATCTTCTATCTTCTCTTCTCTTCTCTTCTCTTCTCTTCTCTATATCTATCTGTCTGTCTGTCTGTCTGTCTGTCTGTCTATCTAGTGGATGTGTATATGTGTGTGTGTGTTCCAGCATAACTCTGGAATGCCTCAAGCAATTTCAACCAAACTTGGTACACAGATTACTTACTCTCTGGAAACAAATACTGTCAGGGTAAGACACCCCTAACACCCCTCAGGGTGTGTGTTCTGTTAAGATACAGCTTGTTGTGCCTTTAAATGGCTTCTACTGTACTACCTTAAAATGGCTTCTACTGTACAGCGCTGTGGAGTTGCCATGGTAACAGCTTCATAGTACTCCACAAGGCGCTCTCTCTGGTAAGGGGGACAATCCAACATTAAAAATTATGTTTGTTCCGGGTTACCGAAATCGAGGCTTTTCCTGTCTAATACAGGATTAGGATAAATAAATACCCGGGCAACATTGGGTTATTGGCTAGTTATGAATAAGAAAGAAATTGGCAACACTGTGTGGTTTTGGCACACCTGGAAACAATGGTGAACAAATCTAAATCCTTCCAATGGCATATCTTTTGTGTGTGTGTGTGTGTGTGTGTGCTGCTCTCCTTGTCCACAATTTTATTTTCTGCAAAGTCATACCTTTTGAGCTGTAAATGCTGTGCCAAATAGTTCACCTTGTCTTGAGTAATGAGAATAAACAACTGGTCACTGCACTGACCACTGAAACTAATAAAGATATATGGTGCAGGGCTTGCTTGGGGAATCACACACATGCTCTTAAACTATATGTGACATTTATACCAAAGTAACATGATCCCAAACTCATTCGCTCACTGCTTAAGAATTCCAAAGAACAACAATTCCTTTGACTGATGGTTTGCTAAATTTAATATGCTTAGCAAGTGAAATTATTGCCTACTCTAATGCTATGTAATTATTAAGATACACTGCTTTTAAAAATACCAAGTGAATAATATTGATTTAAGGAACTGCTATTTAGAAAAATGCCAGCAAAGGACGAATATATTTTATATTAGCTGCCTTCGAGTTTTAATAGGTCTGTGCCGAGACATGTGTTTGGAAATAAATTATGCCCAAGGTAAGCTGTTTTGCTATACAGTACCCATAATATTAATTAAACTGTAATTTTATCAACAAAGCTTTAATTTAACAAATAAACAGAAATCATCTGTACTGTTCTCTCAAATATACAACTTTGGGACCGTAATAAAGCATTCAGGAGCACCCGCAATTAATTTTAAAGCAAATAGTGTGACTAACAACTTTAAAGGGTGTTTGTAATTTATTTATTTGGCTTACACCGGGTATAATTACAGCTATAATGCATTATTATTTTTATACCAGAGTTAGATGTAGATTTATCTTGCATCCTATTAAGCAGAGAGGTGTTCTCGAAAAGAAGGGGAGGGGTAGAAAGGAAACAGAAGATGCCCAGGGAAACCTGGATTAAAGGGTCCCTTGGATCCTGGTTTTGTCTTAAATTAACGTGGATTAATTCATTCCAGTAATTAAGCACCTGCAAATCTCACCCCTTCCCTTTTAAACTGCTAGTGAGAAGTCGACAATGTGATGTTTATAACAGCTCTGGATATTGTTTTGGCAGCTGATTACAACTGTAGCCTGGCTTTACATTGGGCCAGTATACCAAATCATTAAAAAAAAATTGAGATTGGCATTTCTGTTGGCATTATTTTAAAAGTTTCTGCTCAGGTTCTTTCTTTCCTTTCTTGTTTTATGGAAATAAAAAAAGGATCTCGAGGAATGGTATTGGATGAGAAAAATACCACTGCAGTAAGAGGAAGCAATTATCCTGGGCTGTTTGTTTGTGCCTAACAGACTGCTGAAAAAGCAGATTTGCAAATTTGTAAGCGAGAGAAGCTTAGTTTTCATCTTTATCAGCCAAAGTGGTTTCTTGTTAGCAGAGCAGCAAGCTAGAAAGCGACCAATTTTGACAACATAATTTACATCTTTGTATAAAACTATTGCTGGCAGGCGAACTAATTTGTGCTGGATTAGGCTGTTTGTCTCAGCTGCTGACTAACCATGCAGTCTATCAGGGCCTCTTTTCAGATATCACTTTTCAACTGTGCCCTTGAGAGGGAAGAATTGATCGGGAATATACAGAGCCAAATTACTCCAATAACTTTATTAAAAAACAAACAACCCCCCCCCAAACACAATTACTGAATCATATCAACGTGAAGAATTGTGAAAGGAAGAAAATAAATATTTCAGGTTTCTTTCTTTCTTTTTCTTTTTTTAAATCATTCCATTAGAGGACTCATAAAAAGATTGGTTTTATCATGAAGAAAAGAATTTGTGATAATGTAGGGTGGACATGGCTTTCTAAAATGTAATGGGATGCAGGTGATGGTGTTAACACTTATTTGCACTTCAATGCAAACCTGTTAAATCTCCAGACTGCCAGCTTTCACTTAAAAATCCAAATTAGCCTGGGGCAGATGCCAGGGCTGGATTTTGCAAATCATAATTTATAGATTAGCTGTCAGTCTTGGGGATGTGTATTTTTGTACAGTGATTTCTTTTTTCTCTTTCTTCTCTCTTTCCTGTACTGCTTTCCTGCTTCATTACATAAAGTAAGACACAAGTTATAATGCCTTAACAAACCAGATACCGAAACTATGATTATGCGCACACACAAAAAGGATACTAGCTTAGTTTAGGAACAAGGTGTGTGTGTGATGTATTCTTGCAAATTGCTGCTGTTTGGCTCCTCCCACTAGTAGCTACCCTGTTTCCCTGAAAATAAGAGTCAACTGGAAAATAAGCCCTAGCATGATTTTTCAGGATGCTCGTAATATAAGCCCTACCCAAAAAATAAACCCCAGTTAAGATTGTCAGCCAGATGGACACATTTAAACCTGTATTTCCCTGTAAATAAGAGCTAACTGGAAAACCAGCCCTAATGTGGTTTAAAATAAGACCCGATCTTATTTTTAGGGAAACACAGTACTATAAACAGGAGTGCTGAAGAGTAGTATAATATCCAAACCTGGCTGAAGCCTTTAAGCCAGGGGGAATTGAAGTCCATAAGTCTTAAAAGTCATCAGACTTGGACACCTCTGCTTTAAGCTTTTACTTGTTGAGAGAGTCCTGAATTAAGAAGCTGTTCCAACTAGTAGAAGAGATAAAAAGGAGTAAGTGCACCAGCCAGTTTGTCAGCATTTTTCACCATTTGGGTTTTTTCATTTTCTGCAGAGGCAGGCAATGGATTGAAGTCTGTTTCAAATTAGTGCTTTGTGCTGATACACATGTAATGTAAAACTATAATTAAAGTATAGCAGGGAAATGGGAGTGGAATAGATCCTCTTGATTCTGTCAATCACACCATGCAGGAAGTTAATACAATCTCTGCACTTGGACACATCATTACAAAGGCACATTTGATGTTGTGATGGACAGGTGAGCCAAAATAAGTAAAATAATTTTTTTTTAAAAAAATCTGCAAAACGTTTTTATAGTTGTACACCTGGATGTTGTACGCCTGCTCTAATAACCATGACTGATCATCCTGGGATTGGTATAATAAAATGATAGGATCAAGAGTTGTTTTTGCCTGTGATTGGTTGTCCTGCTGCATAAAGTGCTACTGTAAATCTGGTTCAAGTCAACCAGATACTTCTCGATCAGGGATTTGATCTAGACAGGATGAATGAGTGATCCTAACTCCAGAAGACAAATAGGATGTGATAGGCCATAACTGAAACGTGGTGGAGAGATATTTATGATTGGCACAAAGTACTGGAAGGCCACAAGTTATTCCAAAGGAACAGAGTCAACACTAAGTTTGTGTGTGCCAAGCATTAAAGAAGTATACTTGCAGGGAAATTTGGAGCACTGGAATCCTATCGAAGGTGCTTGGATAAGCAAAGAAGGAGAGAAATGAAAGCAATTCCATCCTGGGAGATTATTATGGGCTGGCTGAGGAGTCAGAAGTTACTGGGGAGGCCTTTCTGCATCAGAAGGTGTTTCAAAGAGACGCCTAATAGTGACAATGGGGATTTCAATTACCCTGACATCTTCTAGGAATCTAACTCTGACAGAAATCAGAGATCCAACACCCTTCTTGTCTTCTCTTGCTGACAACTTCATTTATCAGAAGATAGAAGAACACGGGGGTCTGCTATCCTGGATCTAAACTTTACTGGCATGGGGGAGTGGTTGAAGAAGTACAGGTGACATACTTTCCACTTTGATAAAAAATGATATCCTTGCATTCATAATATCCGGGCAAGGAAGGACTGAGAAGCATCAAACCTGCATAATGGACTTCAGAAAAGTGGATTTAGATGAATTTGGAGAATAAAGTAAGTCGTATCCAGTCATCCCTGAAAAATGTCCAACAAGGATGGGAAATCCTGCAAAATAAGACACTGTGAAGCTGTTATAAACAATTCCAACAAGAAGGAAAAGATGAAAGAAATCTGTAGTGACCAGCCTAGATAGATAGATAGATAGATAGAGTTAGAGTTAGAGATAGAGATAGGGATAGAGATAGGGATAGAGACAGAGACAGAGACAGAGACAGAGACAGAGACAGAGATAGAGATAGAGATAGAGATAGAGAGATAGAGATAAATAGGTAGGTAAGTAGGTAGGTAGATAAGTAGATAGGTAGGGAGAGAGAGAGAAAGAGAGAGAGAGGAGATACCTACCTACCTACCTTCCTACCTACACACACACACACACACACACACACTAGAATAGTTTGTAACACAATTATACATATGTATAACTTTTATACATATATATATGAGAGATAGATGATAGAAATAGATAAGATAGATGAGATAGATACTGTAGATATAGATAGATACTATAGATAGAGAAGAGAGAATTCTGTAAGATGTTGAAGAGAAGAAAGGATAGATAGATAGATAATGGAAGGAAAGACACAGAGTTAAAAATAATGCAAGATTATCTCCAAAAATTATACAGTAGGGGAAAGATCAAACCAACCATTAGTGAGAATCTAGTAATTACATTATTAAAGCTAGCTAGTTATAGTGGATCTTTACTTTCCTGCTGACACTGAAGTGTATCAGAGATTGTTCAATTTATATGTGTATACTTAACCATTGACAATTGTGTTACATATGAAAAGGAGTAGGAGTTCATGGGAATCTGGAAAGAAAACACTTTATAATGCTGCAGGAGGTAGGACTAGAAGACCTCCAAGGTCCCTTCCAATATTATTCTGTATTCATACCCATACTGTGTGTGTGTGTGTGTGTGTGTGTGTGAGTGTGTAGGGAGGGAGGGAAGAATGATTTGAACAAGATAATATTTGCCATTGTAGTAGATAACCCAACCTGGAGCAATTTTGAGATGTTCTAGATTAGCCAGCAAACAAAAGAAGCGATTAAGCACCTATTGTTCAGAAGAGGTACATACATTTTTCATCACTTTCCTCTGCTGAATGTTCACTTGTGCATCCTGCTGGAGGTAATTAATTGGTTTCAGTTCATGGAAGTAATAATGCAATAAATTATGCTGGTATTTCTTGTCAGAAAAGGATCATATTGCCGGTTCTTTCTAAAGCATGGCTAATAACAATGGAGCATACCTCATTTGGAGCTTGTTGTGTTAACACCTTCAGCCTTCGAAGCCTTGTTAAGAAACCAAACTTTGAGATGACTGTGATTTACTTATTAAATGTATATGCCACCCAATGCGCTAACTCAAAACCCCTTAATTGAGGGCCTCCATTAAGATCCTTTTGAAAGGCAAATTGGGTGGGCTGGGGGGGCTCAAATTGGAGAGGCATGATGAAAAAACTCTTCTCCTGGATCCTACCAGCTGGAATTCCTTGGCTGATGGGGTCTGAAGCATGGAAGCCCTCTATGCTTGCTGGAGAATTCTGGGAGTTGAAGTCCACAAGTCTTAAAGTGGCCAAGGTTGGAGACCCCAGCCCTAGAAGCACCAAACTTCAGATTAACCCTGAATTTTTCTACCTCAGTCACTTGAAAATGGCTCCAGATAGTCATTGACAGAGGTGGTATTCAGCCAGTTTGGACTGGTTCTCACGAACTGGTAGTGGAAATTTTGAGTAGTTCGATGAACTGGAAAATACCACCTCTGGCTGGTCCTGCCCACCTGCCCTCACCCTTACCTCTCCTATATTCCCTTGTTTTTAGCTCAGCTGATTTGCGTGACAGAGCGAATTGCTGCACCTCAGCTGAGCTAAAAAACAGCTCAGCTTACTGGTGTTGACAGAAGTCGGTCTTTTTGAGCCCTCTGTGTGCACAAAGCATGCATGCGCATGCAAAGCACTCTCTCGAACTGGTAGGAAAAAATTTGGAAACCCACCACTGGTGATTGACTTACAACTGGTTGCTTAACAACCATTCAGAGTTATGATGGACTACCTCAGGGCTACTTATGAGCCAGATTAGAAGTTCCAATCATTGCTTTCTCCCCACATTTTGGGTGCTTGGCAACCAGTCCACCTGTATGGCTCTCTGTGGCATCCCGCAGTCACGTGACTACAATGAATGACAATTTTTTGTTGGACTCTGACATTTACTTCTGGTTTGTAACAAAAAAAAAATTGCCCATATTGCGGATAATGGATTCGCATAATGACCACCATCAAATTGGATGTGGTCATATAGTGGCTTATTTAACCACTATCATAATTCATGACTGTCGGGCTCATTTCAAGTCGTAAGTTGAGGATTACCTATAGATTTCAACTTCCAGAATTTTCCACCTCTTCAAGTTGTTCAGCTTGAGAAACACTGCGTAAAAACAAAAATTACAACTTTTTCATAGTCACACTAATGCCAATGAATAGTTTCTTTTTTTCCCCTCCCTTCCTTGTTCGGTTTTTCAAAAGACTCCTAAACTTTTGTACTTCATTTTTTTTAAATAAAAAAAAAACTTTTTTCTCCTACACATTTCATTGTTCTTTTTAATAAGCTCTGCCAGGAAAATTCCTGAGCAAAAGCTCAAGATCTTGAACGTTATTATCTCATTGTCTATCGTTCGCATTACAGCCTCACTGTGATTTCCTAACTAATCAGTTATTTCAGCTCCTCATCCATAAGCTTTATGTCTGAGCATAATTAAATGAGCATTAAGCCTTTTTTTTTTACTAGCAAAGCTCGAAAGTTCTGATATTACAGTAATAAGTGTGAACTGAATTTGAATGGCATTTTACATCCATTCATGGGCTTTAAATGTTTGATTTGCATAACTAGTTAAAATGATATCAGAGCAGCATATTGATTTAATTCCATCTTAGAAAACTGCTAATTAATAATGATAATAAATATGTCAGTTCTTTATTATCTGCTTTGAATTGGGAATGATTTCTATATTAATGCCACTTCAGTAATAGACCTCGTCGCCTGGCTATTGTTGGCACAGCTTTGATGGCTGGAGGAACTGGCAATCTGAATTTATAAAATTTATTATAGTTCAAATCGTAGCACATTCGCTAGATCCTCTCTGTAATTCTATTAACACCTCATTTAAATTATTTGTCTCCAATGGAAGAGGATAGAAGAGGGGCACTGCTGTAAATATGTGGTGTCCATCTTCCCATATTCTTTAGTTTTAATTGAAATTTTGAGGGGAAGTTTGTGAATCTCAGAGGTAAATTCTGATTTTTTTTAAAGCTAAGAATCTATATATGTCTTCTTCTGAACCAGAAAGTGAACAGAACAGAACAGAATACTTTTATTGGCCAGGTGTCAGACTTCCAGCAATCCTTCGTTTGAAACATTAACTCCGAGACTGACATATTCTCAAAGTGATTTATTCAAAACAAAAGAAAAAAACTGGTACCCTCCGGTGGAATTTCAGTACTGGAATCCTACCAGCTCATCCCACAAAATTCCATCTACCTCCACCCCCCCGTTTCACACCTCATCAATCACATGAACCAATGATCTGCATTCTCAATTCTTTGCTACGCCACTCTCTGTGACCTTGAACTAATAACCCATAATAATTTTTTTTCCTAAGAACTATTCAATACATCACTTCCTCCCTCCAGAACTCTATGGCAATGATGAATCCCAGAGTTGACAGGCGCCCCCCCTTGAAAATTCCTCCTCCTATAAGAAAAGTAAAATAAAACACAACCAGGAGTTAATGCATTGTCCTTAACCCCCTCTCCCCCCACCAAAAGGACCTTTCGGTTTGTGGGGGAATTCCTCATGGAATTGATTAACCAATTGATCAGCATGAACATCCCAACTCTTTACCCAACTAGCATCTGAGAGAGGGTATCCCTTCCATAAGACCAAATATTGCAATCGTCCATGGTGTAATCTAGAATCAAGAATTTTCTTAATTTCATAATGTGTTTCCCCCTGTACTGTTAACGGGTCAGGGGGAGCAATTGGCACTGGTCTTATCATTGATGTAGTAGCTGGTTTTAGTAAACTGCAATGGAACACTGGATGAATCTTCCCTAATAGTTGAGGAAGACTCAATTGGACAGTGACCGGATTGATTATCTTTGAAATTGGGAACGGACCCAAGAATTTTGGCCCCAGTTTCTTACTGGGCAGTTTCAATCTAAGATACTTGGTTGACAAATATACTTTGTCTCCCACTTTAAAGGACGGTTGAAGGGATCTATGTTTATCCGCCTGTTTTTTATAATTTTTTGCAGCTTCGGTCAAACCTTTTTTCGTATCTTACCACCCTTTTTTAATGAGTTCATCCATTCTGTTAGGGACATGGATGTGGGGGGTTGTCTAGGTAACTCTGGCATTGGGTCAAAGTCCATTCCAGTGTTGATTTGGAACGGAGTCAATGCCGTGCTGCTATGTACTGCATTATTGTAAGCAACCTCTGCAAAAGGTAATAACTCAGCCCAATTTTCTTGTTGATAATTTACATAGCATCTAATGTATTGTTCAGTCATGGTGTTAGCCCTCTCTGCTGCTCCGTTACAAGCAGGATGGAAAGCTGAGGATAATCCTTGGGAGGACCCAATGGATTTCAAAAATTCCCTCCAAAATTTTGTGATAAATTGTACCCCTCTGTCTGATATTATTCTATGAGGTACTCCATGTAGTCTATAGATGCTTCATGAACAGCTTTGCAAGCTTTTTCGCAGATGGAAGTCCTTTGCAGGCTATAAAGTGGGCTGTTTAGAGAATAAGTCAATCACAGTCCAAATGATTGTATTCCCTTCACTCTCAGGTAATTCCACAATAAAGTCCATTACGATTTCTTCCCACGGTTGGATTGATTCAGTGACTTGTTGAAGGAGGCCAGGGGTTTTTTCCAGTTCTGTGTTTCATTGTGGCACAAATTGAGCAACTTTTTACAAAGTCTTCGACGTCAGGTTTCAGTTTTGGCCACCAGAACTGTCTTCTCAGCAAATGTAGGGTTTTTAAGAATCTGAAGTGGCCTCCTAGCCACGAGTCATGGCTACGCTTTAGTACCAGTAGTCTTAGGGTTGTGGGTACATAAAGCTAGTCCATTATTCATTGTCTACTCGGTTTGATGGTCCAGAAACCAAGGATCGGTCAATAGGGCCGTTTTCAATTCTGCTGTCAGCTTATCTTATAGGCGTTTGGGGTTGCGGTTGGCTTGGGCTTGAGTGGTTACTTGGCCTGCCAATTGAGCTCCTGAAATTAAGGCTTGTACTGTTTCCTCTCGGTGGCTGTCAAACTGAGGTTTTCTGGACAGGGCGTCCGCCAATACGTTTTCCCCTCCGGGGATATATTTAATGTTGAAGTTGAATCACTTGAAGTATTGGGCCCAGCGGACTTGTTTGGGTGATAATCTCCTAGGGGTCTTTAGAGCTTCGAGGTTTTTATGATCAGTCCATACCTCAAAGGGCTCCGGCACCCCTTCTAGGAAATGCGTCCAAGTCAATAAAGCCCATCATATGGTGAATGCTTCTTTCTCCCAGACTGCCCACCTTCGTTCTGTGTCCGTCAGTTTTTGGACACATAAGCGCAAGGCATCAGTCGGTTTTGAGAGTTGTTTTGCAGCAGAACAGCTGCCACCACTACATCACTCGCATCAGTCTGGACAATAAAAGGCTTGGTTGCATCTTGGTGTTGGAGGATGGGGTCAGCTGCAAAGAGGCGTTTTAAGGTCTTGAAAGCTTTCTGACAGTCCATGGTCAAAGCCAGGGGTTGATTTGGCTTCAAACAGGACATTGTTTGTGCTGGCTGCCATTGGCACTAAATCCATCCTTGGCCTGGATAAAATCCCCACCCTGGAGGGATACTTTCTGCAGGGGGTAATCTTCCTTCTGGAAAATGAGGGGATTGCCTCAGAGGCTGCAACATACCTCTATCAGTCGATGCTTCTTTCTGGACCTCTCCACCTGGCATCTGTGTAATCTCCTTGTCCCTCATGATACTTGGATAAGAGAAAATGGGTTGTGTCAGGCTCCAACTTGTCCAGACAGGCGGGGGCTGAGGGACCAAGCTTGCTACTTTTAATGGCTGGAACTGCTGTGGTAGATCCGCTATTGATGGACTCCCAGAATTTATTTTGTGGATGTCATCTTGATAGATTACCGACTCAATTTGTGTTTCTTCCCTCCAGTCTGACTCAGCTGCTGTATACATGGGACTACGAAAAGAATTTTCTTCAAACTGTCCAGTTAAAACTGTTTGGCCTCTTCTTCCAGAGATGGAATGTTTTGGCTTGGCTCCCAGATCCTTTCCCTCCTCAGCCATTCTAAAAGCATCCATCATTTTCTCCAAAGGAGGGCTGACAGATTCAGCTATTACTCTGGAGCCCCCCACAAGCCCCTTCCTGCTCACCTCTAATTCCAGCTGATTTTTGGATTTCTTCCATCTCTGGGAAAAAATCTTCAGGTTACCAGCTACAACCCTTTTTAGAAAAAAAAATTGAGTACTGAAATAATGTCAGACTTCCAGCAATCCTTCGTTTGAAACATTAACTCGAGACTGACATATTCTCAAAGTGACTTATTCAAAACAAAAGAAAAAAACTGGTATCGTCCAGTAGAATTTCAGTACTGGAATCCTACCAGCTCATCCCACAAAATTCCACCTACCTCCACGCCCCCCGTTTCACACCTCATCAATCACATGAACCAATGATCTGCATTCTCAATTCTTTGCTACGCCACTGTCTGTGACCTTGAACTAATAATTCATAACAATTTTTTCCTAAGAAATATTCAATCCATCACTTCCTCCCTCCAGAACTCTATGGCAACGATGAATCCCAGAGTTGACACCAGGTGTGACTGGATACACAAGGAATTTGTCTCCTCTCAGGGTACTTAGTGAAGTTTATGCACAACCAATGTAGGAAGTTCTCCCTTTTGTTGGAGTCAAAAGTCCCTCAATTTCTGAAGAATGATACAAAATGGCATGTTGCTGGACTTTTTGTGTTTGTGTATGTATGTAATGAAATGTATAACAATTGTGGAATGATTTTAATTTCTTTTTGCTGACATTCATACTGCTTGGGAGATATCAGTATGTCGAAGCAGCCCAGAACTATTCTAAAGAATTGATAGTTTCAGAGGTAAAATTTGACCTTCAAATACATTCAAAGGCAACTGATTGGATTCCAAGGTTCAGTGATGGTGAGATCACAATTGCAATTCTGCATCCAGTTCTGATCACCAAGATACAAACAAAAAGAGATGTTGGAACCCTAGAAAGAGTTCAGAGAAGTGCAACAGAGATCATAAGAGGTCTGGAGGCTAAACCATACAATGAACGATTGAGGGAACTAGGTATGTCTAGTCTAACAAACAGAAGGACTAGGGGGTGACATGATAGCAGTCTTCCAATACTTGAGGGTCTGTCACAGAGAGAAGAGTGTCAATCTATTCTCCAAAGCACCTGAACGCAGGACAAGAAGTAACAGGTGGAAGATCATTTAAGTGAGATCCAACCTAGAACTAAGGAGAAACTTCTTAACAGTGAGAACAATTAACCAGTGGAAGGGCTTGCCTCCAGAAGTTGTGGATTCTACATCACTGGAGGTTTTTAAGAAGAGACCGGACAACCATTTGTCTAGAATGATACAGAGTCTCCTGCTTGAACAGAATACCTCCATGCTAAGTTGCAACCAGTGGTGGGATTCCAAATTGCATGCTACCAGTTCTGCATGCTTAACGCTCATTTAATGCATACTTTGCATGTGCTGCACTCTAAGGTCACTTCTTGTGCACTCACAGTACTCACAGATCGCTTCATGCAACACAGCACTCAAAGATCACTTTGCATACATGCATACCACTCAAAGATTGGTTCGCGTGCGTGCACAGAACTCAAAGATCATCCTCAGTGAGGTGAGCTGTTTTTTAGCTCAGCTGAGGCATGGCAATCCACTCTCCTGCATAAATCAGCTGAGCTAAAACTCAATGGAATATAGGATGGGAAAGGGAGGGGAATGGGCAGGGCCAGTCAGAGGTGGTATTTGCCGGTTCTCTGAACTGGTCAACATTTCCACAACAGGTTCACCTGAACCGGTCTGAACCAGCTGAATACCACCTCTGCTTGCAACCCTATTATTCAGTGTTCTATGATTTCTATTTATTTATTTATTAATTCTACTTGTATGCTGCCCCCTCTCTGAAAGGACTCGGGGCGGCTCACAGCTAAAAATACAACAATAAATAAATTACCTAAAAACATATTAAACAATTACAAGCCGAATTGGAATTAAAAACCCGAAGTTAAAATAAACAAACCCCCAGAGGGTCAGCACAGCCCGGATTGTAAAAATAGCCAGGTTCTTAACTCGTGGTGGAAGGTGCAAAGATCAGGAGCCAGCCGGAGCTCCGGCGGAAGAAGATTCCATAAAGTGGGAGCCGCCATAGAGTAGGCCCTCCCCAGGTCACCACCAAGCAACATTGAGTCGCAGATGGCACCCGAGGAGACCCGTCTGTGCCCTACAGGGCGGTTGGTATTTGATGTTGGGAGGAGTCATTCTCGTAAATATCCTGGACCCATGCCATGTAGGACTTTGAATGTTAACACCAAAACCTTGAATCTCACCCAGAGGGCAACCGAAAGCCAATGCAGGCTGCGCAGGAGGGGTGTAATATGGGAGTATCGGGAAGCTCCCATCACTACCCGCGGCTGCATTCTGCACCAGCTGAAGCCTTCGAGTGGTATGCAAGGGCAGTCCTAAATAGAGAGCGTTACAGTAGTCGAGTCGGGAGATAATGAGTGACTGAGTGATTGTGCGCAGGGCATCTCGGTCCAGATATGGGCTCACTGGCGAACCAGCCGGATCTGGGCAAAGGCCCCTCTGGCCACGGCCCCCACCTGCTCCTCCAATTTGAGCCGTGAGTCCAGGAGGACCCCCAGATTCCGTGCCCTAGGGGTAAGTCCATGGAATCTTCAAATGTACTCAATTGCAACTCATTTGGTTGCATGCTTCTATTTGGAAAAGTGAATCACAGAGAAATCCATTCTCCATATGGAGAAATCCATATTGGTACGCATATGTTGGGTTGCTTCTAGGACCTTGGCATAGGGCAGGGGTCGCCAAGCTTTTGGACCTCAGGGACCACCAAACTCATAATTTTAAATCCTGCAGACCAGAGACCCTGGAAAAATCCCAAAAAAGGTCTGCAGAAAAATTCCCCACCCCATTTTCCTACCGATTGATCATTCTTTATTTGGGATCGCAGGATACCATCTCCAGCTCCGTTCTTGGGGTGGGGGGAGAGAGGGAGAGGGAGAGGGAGAGAGAGAGAGACTCCTTTGGCTTCATGCAAGGAAAGCAGCCCTGTGTTCCCGCGCAGCCTGGATTAATTGCTTTGGGGGGGTGCTTTGGGGGTGACATTTCTCTGCTGACCACCAAAATTTTCTTGTGGACCACCAGTGGTCCCCAGCCCACTGATTGGTGACCACTGGCATAGGGAACAAGGATCCTAGAGACAATTATCAATGTCAATGGCATCAATTCTGGAGCCAGATAGATAGGGTTAACAGGGAGAGTAGTATTCGAGTAGGATGCCAGTATTCTCATGGCAGTTAAATGACTTATTTTGGATTTTATAGTAGATATTAAGAGCTGGTAAGGCTTTTCAGTAATTGAGTGGGTTTTTATTTAAATGTTAGGAGGCCACTTTAAGTAGATAATCTTACTGGCACTGTTCTTTTTACCATTTGAGAAAATTATTATATTTTCGTCCCTTGGTTATTCTTATTGTACTGTTTCTCCCTTTCCTGGTGTTGAAATCTACTATTTCAAAATCAAGAAGAGCAGCTACAGAAGAGTCAGGATATTATTTAAGCAATTTCATTTGGAATGTTGGTGTTTCCCAGTTTTGCATTTATCGCATGCGGTTTATAGTGATGTCCAGTGATATTTTACAACCGGCTGTGGTTTTGTAATAGTTGGGTCATATATTACTGTGATCAATATTGTGACTGCAGGGAAATTGCTTATATAATTATAGAAAGTTTACAGTTGTAGGACAAGGAAAGAGGGAAATACATCACGTTAAAATATAAATATGTTTAAATTACATTTAAAACTTGGAATAGGGCCTTGCTTGTGTTTTACAGAGTAATCTGTGATTTAAATCAGGATTAGTAGTGTGTGTGCACGTCCGTGTATGTGTGTATTTTTTTTAAATTGGGTATTATAAATCATGAGTGGTTGCTGCATATATAGCACACAAGAGGGTTTCTTATACATTTTAATGTTTGCATAAGTAAGAAATACCAGTAGTTCAGCAGTAAAATTGCAAATGTAAGCAAAAGTGAAGATTTTTCTAAATTTAACTAGGTTGCATTTGTTTAGTAAACTCCAGCCATAATTCACCATTTTATTGCATTTCCCTAGGAGGAATTTGTGGGCTTATTTGTAACCAAAAAATAGGGAAGCCACTAAAATGTAATTGCTTTAGAACAAAAGAAGTGAGCAAGTCAGTGTAAGGTAAGTTAAAATAGCAAAATAACAACCTTGACTTGAGGTTTGCTGGAGTGGCAGAATGGCTATTAATTCTCTCAGAAACGCTCCCCCCCAATGCAAAAGTCACCTATGCAAGGAACAAGAGCAATCTTCTTATTTGTTCACCTGTCCCCCCAACTTTCATAAGAATCAGGCCCTAGAAAGAGTGCAGAGAAGAGCAACCAAGATGATAGGAGTCTGGAGGCTGAATAATACTAAGAAAACTAGGTATGTTTAGCCTAACAAAGAGAGACCAGTAGCTGTCTTCCAATACTTAATGGGCTGTCATGGGGAAGAGAGTGTTGATTTGTTCTCCAAAGAACCTGAGGCCCGTTTCCAGCCTTCCCGAACTTCCAGGAGACTCGTTTTTCACCCTCCTCAAGCTTCTGTGCGTGCCCTGCACTTACCTGCATCCAAAACGGGCCACATGGGGACTCCAGGGAGGGGCAAGGCAGGGTGGGTGGGTGGGGCTGGCCAGGAGTGGGATTTGGGGGTTCTCCGAACTGCGCAGAACCTTAGCTAGGGGTTCTCGAACCCCTGCAAACCCCCCAGCAGCCCACCCCTGCTTCTAGCCCTATGATTATGTGTTTCTATAATTGACGCTCAAGTTAAGCTTAGTTTTACAGGCCAACTGAGATATCTACAACAAAATTAAGAGCCTTGGTGGTGCAGGCTGTTAAACACCTAGCACTTAGCTCCAGCTGCCTGCAATTAGTGCAGGCTCAAAACCCATCAGGCTCAAGGTTGACTCAGCCTTCCATCCTCCGGGGTAGGTAAATTGAGGACCCAAGATTGTTGGGGGCAATAAGCTGACTTTGTAAAATGCGCTGGGGGGGCAAAAGCCCTAGTAATAAGCAGGCATATACAATAGAATGAAGGCTATTGCTGAGCACATTGGGTTGTGCTCCAAAGATTGTAAGCCGCGCTGAGTCTCCGGAGAAGGGCGGCATGTAAATGTGAATTTAAAAAAAATGTAGGTGAAGTGCTCTGGAATCTTGAAAAGTACAATACAAATGCTTATTATCATGGTCTTATTTGAGGAAAATGGGTGTTTTTATATGGAAAACTCACCTTCAATATCCTATCCTGTTGACTTGCACCTGGCTGATCATATATGGTCTGGAAGCTTTGAAGGACTTGGTCAGGATTGGCCAGAGTTACCAATTGTCCTCCAAAAGAACAATTTTTTTCTCTCCTTTCTTTTGTCTCCATGGCCTCCATCCAACTGTCATGGTCTTAAAATCAAATATATATCTTTTTAAGTGGTTTGTTGTTATTTTCATAATGGTAGTCTTTAGAACTTTGGTGAATTGTTTTTACTCTTGTTACAATTGACCTTGTAAATTATCTGTTTCCTCCTCTCTCTCATCTGTTTGTAGACTCAGCAGTCTAGATTTGTACTATTTAATTGATTTCGCGATTCCAGAAAACCGGCTTCAATCCAGGCCCTTCAAATCTCTTTAGATCGCTGTAGTCTAGAGATCGTATGACCTGTCCTATGTTTGTAGGATGAAATTTGAAAAGTGCACTGTTGATTCTACATTATCATTAGTACTGTGATTTGTCAGAAAAATAACTTGACTGAAAAAAGAAAGTCTTTTTGATTCTGGAAAAAGTAACTTCATATACATGCAAGGCTTAAGGAATTTTTTTTTTGCAGTTTTTCATTGCAATTTTTTTTGGGGGGGATTACAAAAACAGTTCAACAGTATCTCCACTTCCCCCACCTACTTTGTCTTCCTTTCTAATTGTCCATATCCTCCTTTGCCTGTTGAGATATGTGGTAGACCCAGGCTGTGGTTAATAGTTGGATGAGAGACTTCTGAGCAATTTCAGAGTACTAAATTGGATGAGTAAATGCATCAAGAAGAAGAGAATGACAAATGTCTTCTCTATTGTTGCCAGGAGAAATCCATGAATACATCTATGAGGTCACTAGCAATCAAACTGAACTTGAAAGAAACTTAATTTTATCTTTTTTTGATTCATCAGTCAAATGTGAATCATAACATCTTCACTGCCTGAAACACAATGACTAATTCCTCTTCAAGGATGTCAAACCAAGAGATCAGGAATATGAGAGACAAGGTTGTACCACCACTGTTGGTTTATATACACAGGCAAAATTGCCTTTTTAAAAAAATAATGGTCCAACCTGCAGAGATAAAACCTGCAGCCAAAAAAGCCAATGCAAGTTGCATTAACAGAGGGATACAATCAAGATCAAGTGATGTCATAATACCACTCTATAAAGCCTTAGTAAGACCACGCCTAGAATACTGCATCCAGTTTTGGTCAACACACTATAAAAAAGATGTTGAAACTCTAGAAAAAGTGCAGAGAAGAGCAACCAGGATGATGAGGGGACTGGAGGCTAAAACATATGATGAACGGTTGCAGGAACTGGGCATGGCTAGTCTAGTGAAGAGAAGGACCAGGGGAGACAGGATAGTAGATTCCAATATTTGAGGGGGCTACCCCAGAGAGGAGGGGGTCAAGCTATTTTCTAAAGCACCTGAAGGCCAGTCAAGGAATAATGAATGGAAACTGATCAGGGAGAGATTCAACCTGGAAATAAGGAGGAATTTTCTGACAGTGAGAACAATCAACCCATGGAACAGAAGTTGCCTTCAGAAGTTGTAGCAGCTTCATCACTGGAAGCTTTCAAGAAGAGACTAGACTCCCATCTGTCAGAACTGGTGTAGGGTCTCCTGCTTGGGCAGGGGGTTGGACTAGATGACCTACAAGGTCCCTTCCAACTCTGATTATCTGTTATCTGTTATAAACCACCATCTCATGGTGGATGCAGGCTAAATCTTGAGAACTAAAGCTCAGAGTTTGGTTGACACGCACTGCCTGAAAGATGCTTGTGACCAAAACTCCAAATGCTGGCTTCTTTTCAAGTGTAGTTTCCAAGAAGGGAAACCTCCTGATTGGCTGCTTGATGTTGATTAATAGACGTGGGAGGTTGAAAGACTCCAGGGCCAAAGAGTAGGTCCATCTTGGTGGCATCTGATGTTGATTGGCTTTGTCCTGCGTGGCTGCACTGGAAGAGTGGACATTAAGATTAAGTGATGCTGTCGTGTAGAGCCGAAGTGCACTGCATCATTCTGCGAAGGGACAGCTGTGGTGGTTAATCCTTCATCACCAAGGGAACGGGCTGCCAGACGAAAGATATACCATCAAAGATAACCCTCCATAACTTGTGCTAAAGATCAAAAACTTTGAATTCACATCCATCTGTTCGGGCGAGGGGTGAAGATGAAATATAGGTAGCATTGGAGGAATATATATATATATATATATATATATATATATATATATATATATATTGTTATATATATATATATATATGTGAGATTTTCACGGGTAGAGGTATGTAGGTCTTGGTGTATTCGGGTCTTGTCCCGTGTAAGATTGAGAATACCAAGGTATATATATATATATAGAGAGAGAGAGAGAGGGAGGGAGGGAGGGAGGGAGAGAGAGACTTTCTCTCTCCTGGGATTAATCTGGAACACCGCATGATGTGGAGTGCCGGGGAAAAAAAGAGATAAATATTTCACATTCCACATCGTGAAGAGATCAACTTGTTCAGCCGTGTTTTAATTGTTCCTCGTTGTTTCATGCAATGGCCTGCTGTTCCTCCAAGGAAGAAACGAAGAAATCGGCAGCAGCCATACTTTGAGAACAGAGAACGGCACCAATAGTGAATAACTTCACTTGTCTTTCGTACTTTCAAAAATCAGGGATATGATTTCCTTTTCTTTTCCACCCTGTTTCGTATCTGTCCATGAAGCCGCAGTGATTGCAAAGAGGTTTGTACTGAGTCTGTTAGTAGGAAAACGCTTTCAACTGTTTACTTCCATGTAGAGGTGCATTTAGAGTCATCCCGAGTGTTTTTTTTTTAATTTTCTCCTTGCTTTAATTTATTTAATTTATTTATTTTATTTATTTAATTGGACTTGTATGCCGCCCCCTCTCCAAGAGGACTTGGGGTGGCTCACAATTAAAAAAACAGCAATAAATATTTTAAAAGAATTACGCCAAACAAGCCCAATCACTAAAATCAATTTAAAATAGATTTAAACCCCCCCAGGAGGTCAGTCCAGCCCAGTCTGTTCAAACAACCAGGTCTTCAAATCACGGTGGAAAGAGCGAAGATCAGGAGCCAGACAGAGTTCCAAAGGGAGTGGGTTCCACAAGGTGGGAGCCACAACAGAGTAGGTCCTTCCCCGAGGCCCCGCCAGCCGGCATTGTCTTGCCAACAGCACCCCAAGGAGTCCCCGTTTGATCCCTTCATTTCAGAATAAAGAAGCAAGGATAGTGGGGGAGGATGTGAACCTGTTGGAACAGAAGTTGCCTTCGGAAGTTGTGGGAGCTTCATCCCTGGAAGCTTTCAAGAAGAGATTAGACTGCCATCAGTCAGAAACGGGGTAGGGCAGGGGTGTCAAATTTGATTTCATTGGCAACTGCACCAGGGTTGTGTTTGGTCTTGGGGGGGGCATGGGTGTGTGGCCAGCTCAATGTCACTCATGTTGTGGTTGCCTGTGGTGGCCCAAGCATGCTACCAGTGAAAATAGGCTTGCGAGCTCCATTTTTGGCTGTGACGGCCAGCGAAAATGGAGGTCAAGAGAGATGCACACGGCCCTCCTGAACTCCATTTTTGTTGGCAGAGGTACCATGAGCTGGTCCATCGCTGTTCCCTGGGTGGCCCCAGGAGCCAGATCTAAGCTCCCCATGGGCCGGATCCCGGTCTGCAGACCTTGAGTTTGACATCCCTGGTGTAGGGTCTCCTGCTTTAGTGGGGGGTTGGACTAGATGACCTACAAGGTCCACTTCCAACTCTGTTAATCTGTTAATATTCCCAGCAGGTACGATGGTGGATGATGGTCCTGTGTAGTTAATTATTCAGAACCAGCAGGGGGAAATGCAGATGGTTTTATTATGTCATGGTTGGAAGTGTCTGAAAAGGTGGTGAATTGTCCAAAGTTTACTTAGAATAAGGGAACCTGCCAGTTTTCAGGTGTACTTTGCAAATCATGGCAATTCACAGCAACTTTGTCTTTCTAAAAAAAACAACAACTCCAGATTAACCTCTTTTTTGGGGTCACATTTAATTCCAGTTCATATTAGGAAATGAGTGTCTATTATTGGGGAATTTACAGTTCCTGACTGACCTTCCACAGAACCATAGGATGTAAATGTTGGAAGGTCCTAGGAAGGTCATCTAATTCAACCCCTTACCCAAAGCAAGATTCCACTACCATAGCTTGCCATTTTAGCATTTGCATATATTCTTGGCTTTTCACCCTATTGTGAATTGAGCACATCCAGCCATGGTTTGTTTAAACATGGTTTATTGAATAAGCCATTGTGGATCACAACTAAACAGATCCAGAGGATGAACGTGTTCAGTTTTCACAGCCTCCTCTCCTCTCCCTTTTAAAGGATTCTCATTGCTTAGCAAAGACCTGATTTTTTTTTCTTGTTTTTGTGCTCAAAATGCTTCCTGATTGTTGGTACTGTTTGTCTTTACATTCTTATGTTCTAGAACACAGAACACAGAGTCCTTATTCTATGGTTGGAGGGGACCTTGGAAGTCTTCTAGTCTAGGGGTCTCCAACCTTGGCAACTTTAAGATTTGTGGGCTTCAACTCCCAGAATTCCTCAGCCAGCAAAGACCCCTGTTCTAGTCCAACATGCTGCTCAGACAGGAGATCCAATAACATTTCAGACAAATGGGTATCCAGTCTCTTTTAGAAAGCCTCCAGTGATGGAGCAGCCACAATTTCTGGAGGGAAGCCCTTTCACTGGTTGATTGTTCTTACTTTCAGGAAAATTTCTCCTTAGTTCTAGGTTGCTTCTCCCTTTACTTCCTTCTATCCAGTGGTGGGATTCAGCCGGTATAACAATTGGTTTGGTGAGCGCATGCAGCATTTGAAAAACGGCCATTTTCAGCTCTAAAACTTACTTTCTGCTGCAGCTCCAGTGAGTAAAACAGATAAGGTGGGTGATCCACTGGGCTGTGCAAATCAGCTGGTCTGTAAAACACGGAAATAAAGGACAGACTAAAGCAGGGGTAAGTGGGTGGGGCCAGCTGATCGCCGGAACTACCGGTTCACTTGAACCAGTCTGAACCAGCTGACTCCCACCGCTGTTTCTATCCTTTACTTATTGCCTTTATCCTTTTTACCCTTATCCTTCCTTCTATCCTTTACTTCTCACTCTTAGGTCTTTCTAAAAATACTTTTCTTCTAAAAACAAATAAAAACCCTTCACTATCTGGTGGATCTGAATTGTTTGCTTTCTCTTTTAATGCTCTTTTGAAACAAAGCTCTCAAGAAGGTCAGTCTATGATTGCCAGTCTAGAAATTTTTTAATAAAATGTGAAACGGGCACAGATTTTGCAAAAGACCAGGGCCAACTTTAAAGTGGACAATGCAGCTTCAGAGGAAAGGACAGGCTAGCCTGTAATTAGCATTTTTTAAAAAAACAAAAATCATCACGACCACTTATAAATAAACAATTCTTCCAAAATTCATTATAGAAGAAGCACAGAGGAAGCTCTTAGAGCAACTTATTTATTTATTAGCCTTCCAACTTTCCTTGAGAAGCCCTTACAGAAAAGAAATCTCAGTTCTGGGAAAGGAGAAAACATGAGAAAGGAATTTCAATAAATTGAAGTTGAGAGGAGCTTTGGTAGGCTTTTAAAATCCCATTGTAAGAAGACTAACGGTATTCAAGTGTTATAGCTTATTTTTGGCCAATGACAGAGTCAAGAAGGTGGCTTCATTCTGGCAGTTTAAAGTTAGGAGGAGGAGGAGGAGAGGAAGAAGAAAGAAGAAGGAAGGAGGAAGAAGAAGAAGAAGAAGAGGAAGAGGAAGAGGGAGAAGGAGAAGGAAGAAGGGAAGGGAAGGAAGGAAGGAAGGGAGGAAAGGAGGAAGGGAGGAAGAAGGGATGGAGGAGGAGAAGGAGAAGGAACATTCCAAGACTCACAGAGACTGTTCACCAGGGCTAATGGGCACCAATATCATCCACTCAGCTGTAATGGCTGAAGATGGACTTCAGTATGGACGAGTCAAAAAGTCAAAGATGCAGATCTCAGCACCATGGTCATAGCCTCTTCCTTTTCTACATTTGGACAAAAGGGGTGGTATTTCAGTGGCATTGCTGCCATGTTGACATCCACCCACTGGTCAGGAGGGACAAGTGATGTCCCCATTGGGGGGGGGGGTGAATGTCAACATGGGCTCCCCAAGTATGCCACTGTACAGTACTTTATTGATGCATTTTCTTTTATTTAACAAAGAGTAAATAAGTCATTCTAGTATTGGCACCCACCAGTTACAGCTGATGTTAATGCTTTGTGCTTTAGTTGGTTATCAGATATCAGATAGGTGAGAGTCTAAAACAACTTTTGGAGTTTCAGAGGAATCAAACAACACTTTATTTTCATCAAGAGAAACCGTCATGGTGACTATATACTGTATATATCACAAAACTAGACTAGAATATCAATGCAAGAACCTAGTGTGCTTTACTCACAATTTTCTTCTATTCCTATTTATACAACAAAAATATAAGCCTTTATTCTGATGTGTTACAATTAATTGATTCAGGGTAAATTTCAGAAGGGTGGGTTGGCATGGAAGAGGTTAACACACTGACTAATGTGGTAGCTTTACAAGCAATGCTCCTTTTTGTACAGGTTTATCATACACATTCATCACATTCAACCTGGCAACAGTACCAAATGGCTGTTTAAGTTGTAAAAATGAATCATAGCATAATTTCATGAACTCCATGCTATGCCCAAGCTGAATAAAATTATACAAGGCAACTTGCAATCTCTTTTGATGCTATATTGGCTTTCAGCATGACTCTCATTTTTTTCTTTTTTTCCCCTTCCCTTCCCTTTCTTTTCTTTTCCTTTCCCCTTTCCCTTTCCCTTCCTTCCTTTAGTTTTGCTTTCATTTTCCTTTCTTTTGTTTTCCTTTTACAATGGATGGAAATTGATCAAGGAGAGATTCAACCTAGAAATAAGGAGAAATTTTCCGACAGTGAGAACAATCAACCCATGGAACAGAAGTTGCCTTCAGAAGTTGTGGGAGCTTCATCACTGGAAGCTTTCAAGAAGAGACTGGACTGCCATTTGTCAGAAATGGTGTAGGGTCTTCTGCTTGGGCGGGGATTTGGACTAGATGACCTTCAAGGTCCCTTCCAACTCTGTTATTCTGTATTCTTCCCTTCCCTTCCCTTCCCTTCCCTTCCCTTCCCTTCCCTTCCCTTCCCTTCCCTTCCTTTTCCTTTTCCCTTTTCCTTTCGTTTCCCTTTCCTTTCCCTTCCCTTCCCTTTCTTTTCCCTCATTGGAATACAAAGGGAATCACAATTTTCAAACACAAATGGAATGCATCCTGTTCAGATTATTAACAAGTTGTGTGGGTGTGCGCACGCGTGTGAATAAAATGGATTAAAATATAATCTAGATCATTGTACAATCATTCCACTGTCTTACAAGTCCGAACCTGCCTATTTTATTTTTATTTTTTTAAAAAAAGCATGAGAAAAAGAATTAGAGCATGGAATAAATATGTTTTTATCTGTGTCTCAAGGGGAGGAAGAAGGTGGGCTGATGTCCCTCCCTCCACCTTGCCTACATGGCTTGAATGGGGAGGGAATATATATATATATATATATATATATATATATATATATATATATATATATATATATGTATATCAGTCCATTGCGTCAGCATATTTCAGACTGCTGGCTGTGCATGTTTTGCCACCGTTTTTGCTGAATTTCTCAAGTGGTGATTGATGAGCGTCTTCACTCTCAAGTGTAAAAGAAAACGTCTTGGCAGTAGGGAATGTGATGAACTGGCACTTGGTTGCACGGATGGGGACCATTTTCCTACCCCGGTTGTCCTTGCTGAGCCTTCTAGAAGTCACCTGGAGTGGCTCAGCTTCCCTTTTGCTTTGTGGTACCCTGTGGTAGTTGTCAAATTGGATGAAATGTCAAAAATCCGCTGGCTTTTCCCTCTTGAAAAGATACATTCAGTACAGCTGCAGGCGTACCTACCTACTCCCTCTGACACTGACATATTAGTTATGCTGTCTTTTGCAATCAGATATCTTTAAATTTGCCACCTTGTTAAGTTTTGATTAATGTGATTCCATTTCACTAAAGTAATTGGCTTGGCCTGTTGTAGAAAATAATCAGGCTTTCTACGGAACAAATGCTAGAACATGCTAATGAGGGAGAGAGTTCGTTAAATTGATGGCGTGGAGTGACAGTTATTAATGATTGTTATGATAAACAGACGAGTGAGAATTGGGATGAGTCGGGCACAAGTGACAGTTTAAAAATAACGTATATTGGAAAGTACTAACGAAGTAATATACTGTTAGGAAAACAATCATGGAAGTTGTCAAAAGAAGAAGTGTAATTATACAGCTGCACAAGCTGCCTGTGAGGACAGGGACCTGGTTGATAATAATGGACACTTTTTTTGTTGGCAAGTGGAAAATATGTTATGGCAGAGAAGAGTGCAGATTGATAAATTAATTGGCCTTTCCTTTCTCTCCCAAGAACATAACTTGGTCAGGAGTATTAAGTGAATAAATGAAGCCGCCAGCACTTCAGTCTCTGTGTTTTTGGAGTTCTTCTTTTCTATACTTTTCGTTAACATGCAAACGTGGTTTCAAAACAGAGGGGCCTTAAACACAGGGTTTACTTTCAAATAAACCTGGTTAACATTGGAGCTTCTGGTGTTTTGGGATAACCTGGAAAGCTGTGGGCTTTGGGGTTAGGAAATCCGAATGGTGTTCCTTCAACCATGGTAGCTTTAAGATGGGTGGACTTCAGAGGTGGTCCACCCATCTTAAAGCTACCATGGTTGAAGGAACACCATTCAGCATTCAGTAGGTTCTGACCAGTTCTGGAGAACCGGTAGCGGAAAATTTGAGGAGTTCGGAGAACTGGCAAATACCACCTTTGACTGGAGATTTTACAGTATCCTTCCCCTGCCACACCCACCAAGCCACGCCCACAGAACCGGTAGTAAAAATATTTGAATCCCACCACTGGTGGACTTCAATTCCTAGAATTCCCCAGCCAGCCCCATGCCCAATAATTATTTGTGCCTCATGAGGCTACCTTTATATTAAGGAATGAAATGAAGTTTGACCTCCCTCAAGCATTATGCTCTTATTTCAGCTTTTTGAGACTTTCCATCAGCAAATGTTAGCAACAGACATCTTAAAACTGGGATCTGTTCCACATACCTCCATCCTCCACCAGATATTCTGAACTGTTAATGGAAATTCAGAGTGGTTACACCATGAGGAAAAAAATCAGAGATCATCTAACCTTTATGAAGACCACTATTAAAATATAATGAAAGTAGCTTTATAGAGGTTTCACAGAAACTCACAAGGCCCCTCCAGTATCTTGTGTGATGAAGTGATCTTTCTCGTAATCATCTCATGATATCTTCTGCTATAATTTGGCCAGAGAAGAAAACTTGTTTAAGCCCCCAACATTCATAAATATTTAGCCAATATCATTTAAATGAGACCATTTATTACTCTGCTTGTGAAGGAAATTTGGCCCTGAAATTTAGAAGCTTAAAAGGTTTGGGAACCTGTCCATTCCTATGGTAACAGTTACACTAGCAGTTACTCAACTTTCTACATTTCAATCCTCAAGCATCTACTCACGAAGCCATCTTTCATGGCCTTTGCTGTTCCTTCTCTCCTATCCTAAAGATTTCTCTCCCAGTTTTTCATTTCTGAACTCTCTGCTGTTCTTCAGTTTGATTTCAGAATTGTTCTCTTCAAAATCTTCCTCCTAGCTGCCTTCATATTCTCTGAAGCTTTAACCTTGCAGGATTTATAAACCCAAAGCTTGAAGCAAGAATGACACAGCTTGGGCTGAGATTTAACTGAGGTATTCGATGATAAGCAGTCTTAAGGATCCTGGAAAGGGTGTTCTTCATTGATAATGTTGATTTCATAAAGGCACTTGGAACATTCATGAATCCAATTCCATTTTGCCACCAGTCATATCATCTGGACTCTTCACTTCAGTTCTAATTCTTTAGATCTAAATTTTCTAGTCTAAGTTACTGGCTTAAATCATCAATGGATTTTTTTTTCCTCTGACTGTCAGTGGAGAGTTAGATCCCTTTACAACAGGGTTGTCAAACTCAAGGCCTGTGGGCCGGATCCAGCCTGTGGGGTGCTTGGTACCTTAGCCAATAAAAACGGAGCTTGGAAGCCCATTTTTGCTGGACGAGTGCTTGGGCTACCACAGGTACCCCTGACATGAGTGATGTTGACCTGGCCATGCCCCCCTGCCCCCCCCAGGTAAAACACAACCTTGATGTAGCCCTCAATGAAATGAAGTTTGACCTCCCTCAAGCACAATGCTGAAAGCAAAATAATACGCCCTCAGAGGAATTAGTAATTCAAAAAATTCTAGATGGTGCTGAAATGGATAAATTGACATTAAAATTAAAAGATAAAGAAAAGTTCGGAGTATTACATAATTTGGGACAATTGGTACAAATGGTTGAACAATAGCAATAAAGATAATGGAGATAGGAAAATTATAGATAAATGTATATGGATGTATATAAGTGTATATAAATATAGATATTTACATGAGATTGCTTTATATAATAATGATGGCATAGCGCTGTTAATATTAAGGTTAAAATGTGTAAAAGTTGAAAAAGAAAAGTAAAAATTATTGGAAAAAAGAAAAGAAATCAAGTTTGACACCCCTGCTTTACAAAGTTACCTCCAATAAAGGATTACTATATTTTGATATACAGACCTTGATTTACAACCATCCATCTAGTAACCGTTCGAAGTTGCAACGGCAGTGACAAAAGCGACTTGACTGATTTTTCACACTTAACCACCGTTAGAACATCCTTAAGGTCATGTGATCAAAATTCGGAAGGTTCTTTCAGCTACTTCCAATTTATGACAGTTACAGTGTTCGATGTGATCAGTTTTTGTGACCTTTTAACAAGCAAAGTCAATGGGGAAGTCAGATTCACTTAACAACCAGGTTATTAAATTCAAGTGCAGTGATTCACTTAACAATGGTGACAAGAAACATCGTAAAATGGTGTGATGACTCCCCCAGATGCTTCCCGAGATAGCTCTCTAGATGTCAGCTTGGGAGAAGATGAACCAGTTCCTTACACATCAGGAGGGGATTTGATTGATGGCTCCGAGCAGCCATCTGACAGGGATTTGGATGAAGTGCAGCTACAGTAGAACAGTCCTGAGGCTTCAGGTGGGGAAAGCATACAGCTGCATCCAGTCAGTGATGAGGAAGAGGAACTGCCTTCTGCACCTCATCCCTGAACACATAGGGCAGAGAAAAGGCAGGAGCAGAGAAGGTCAGCCAGATCCTTCTTGATGGGATGCAACATCAAGTTGGCCATTTAGCACAGCAGAGAGAGGGAAGCAATGCTGGGAATATGGATTTGTTTCCTAGCTGTGTGTTTTCTGGTCGTTGTGATTCCTGCTTCGTTTTGGATTAGCCCTGTGCCTTAACTTGGATTGTGCCTTGTGAACTCTGGATTTTTCTCATCTCGGGAACCCTCTTGTGTTGTGGATTTATTTATTTATTTATTTATTTGACTTGTATGCCGCCCCTCTCCCGAACGGACTCGGGGCGGCTCACAGTTAAAACCAATACAATAAATAATTACCTAAAATATAATTAAACCCACAAGCCAAATTACTAAAACAAATTATAAAACAAACCCCTCCCCAAGAGGAGTCAGCACAGCGCAGCCTGCTCGAATAGCCAAATTTTCAAGTCGTGGCAGAAGGTGCGGAGGTCAGGGGCCAGGCGGAGCCCCAGAGGTAGTTGGTTCCATAGGGTGGGAGCCGCCACAGAATAGGCCCTCCCCCGCGTCACCGCCAAGCGACAGAGTCGCAGACGGCATGCTGAGGAGCCCCTGCCTGTGCGCTCGTACAGGGCGGTTGGTATTCGTTGCCGGCAGTAGCCGTTCCTGTAGATAGCCCGGACCCATGTCTCGTAGGACTTTGAATGTCAATACCAAAACCTTGCCTGGTGGGTTTATTTTGGTTGGAAAACTTTTAGGTGCCTTCTAGACTTACTGGCCATTGCTCTGTGGATGAGCATTGGTCTGCTCATGGTTGGACTTAATTGGGACAGTTCTGGATTTTTGGTGAGGGGAGTTGCGGAGGGATATTAATAAACCCACTAAACCACAGTTACGTGTGTATGTGTGAGAATGGGACAGCACAAATGGGTCAAAACTCAAAACTTTGCAACTGTCTTGCTTAGCAGTGGAAATTTTGGGCTCAATTGTGATTGTACATTGAGGACCAACCATATAGAATATAATGATAAATATAATTATTTCAAGGAGTACATACATGCTCTGTCCTTGTCTTGAGGGTAACACTGACAGCCTAATGGATAAGTTAAATTTGCTTTGAGGCTTTTATTTACTTTGAAGAAAATCTGCTTTCACTATCTGACTTTTAACTTACTTGAAAGGTTCTTTTTTCTGCTTTGCCCTATCCTCTGAGAGTATCTTTGTTTTAGAACAAAAAGAAAACAACTGTAGATCTGATGTTGATTTTTTCCCCCACAAATTCATTTAAAAAAAAATCTCAACAAGGGCTGTGAATTAACTTTCTCAGAGGCTATGAAGAATACAGGTTTAAATTACCAATAATTCAATTCCTAGTTTGTTTTGGGCAATTAGTTGCCTATCATGGTTGTGTTCTCTTGACCGTGAGGCCTGCTGCCATTGGGTCTCGATAGGGATGGAAATGTTGCAGTGGAGAATAGTGTTTAGCAGTGTTTCTCAACCTTGGACACTTTAAGAGGTCTGGACTTCAACTCCCAGAATTCCCCATCCAGGAATTCTGGGAATTGAAGTCCAGACTTCTTAAAGTGGTTAAGGTTCAGAAGCACTGGGTTAAAGTATTGGACTAAGAATGGGGAGACTGGTGAGACCAACTATCCTCAGCCACAGAAATTAACTGAGTGCTTTAAGCCCATCATCCTTTCTCAGCCCAACTCACCTGGCAGATTGATTGTTGAGAAAAAAAAAAGTCGTCTACCACAATGCTGGAACACTTTGAGCAATTTCAACCAAACTTGGTACACAGATTACTTACTCTCTGGAAACAATTACTGTGGGGCTAAAACTCCTCAGGATGTATGTTCTTGTGGTCTGTTAAGATACAGCCTGTTGTGTCTTAAAATGGTTTCTACCGTACTATCTTAAAATGGCTTCTACAGTCCAGCGCTGTGGAGTTGCCATGGTAACGCTTCACAGTACTCCACAAGGGGATTCTCTCTGGTAATGGGGAAAATCCAACATTAGAAATTATGTTTGTTCCAGGTCGCCGAAATCGAGGCTTTTCCTGTCTAATACAGCATTAGGATAAATAAATACCCAGGCAACTCTGGGTTATTGGTTAGTACCTTATAAAAATATTCTTTTTGGCCACTCAATTATATGACGTATGTTTACAAGATCATTTTGACAACAAAGGCTTTTTTTTTTAACCACAAGGGAGATTGGAATGAAGAAGCACAATTTCTTCTGTCCTCCTTCATGTATTTTGGGTGAGGAGAGCAAGTCTCAGCTAAATAAATCAGTTGGAGGTCATTTGGCAGCAAAGACGGCCAAATTTTTTTGAATACTGTTTTTACTGCCGTAGGGTTCTGTTGAGTGACAGCTGAGAGAAACAGTCAGATAGCTGGTAAATCTCTCAGAAAGAAAAAAAAAGCCCAGAAAAGAAATCAAAATCTCCACAGAGAAATAATCCTTCAAAGGTCAAAAGTTCCCTATATATCATTGAAGAGATTTATATCATCTCAAGTTGGGTGGGGCTGAAGTCAATAGGTTGAATTTGAGGCTATAACACTCCTGGCTATAACACTCCTGATGTTCTTGGACCTCAAAAACTCCTATAGATACTGTAAATCAGCACATCATGATAAATCATTTAGCATACCCCTTAATATTATTTTTTTCCCTTTAAATAAATTTAGGGAGTTGTTTAAAAGCCAAAAGAACCATCATTTGAGGGAGGAAGAACGATCCAACTTGAATTAGCAGTTAATTTGATGTTATTTATTTTGGCCACCTACCAATATGCCAAGCCTGGGAAGAAAGTCTGATTTTCTTTTAAAGTCAGTCAGTCTGTTTGTTTGTTTGTTTAGTCATATTTATGTAGTGTATATTGGAGGTGGCAACCCTTTCCTCAATGCTGTCCAACTATTTACAAAGTCTGCACTACTATCACTATTAATCTTCTCATCATTCCTTGTTGCCCATCCCCTCCCACTTGTGACTGTATGACAGTAACTTTGTTGCTTGTATCCTAATGATTTTTTCTGACTGTTTCCTAGTATGATTTAATTGCTTATTGTATCCTATGACTATTATTAAGTGTTGTACCTTATGATTCTTGACTCTTGATGAATGTATCTTTTCTTTTATGTACACTGAGAGACAAATTCCTTGTGTGTCCAATCACACTTGGCCAATAAAGTATTCTATTCTATTCTATTCTATTCTATTCTATTCTATTCTATTCTAGAGCTGTATGCAATGAAATTTTATTTTAATCTATGCCGATTAGTGTACATTTAAAGTGACAATAAAGTTATTCTAAGTCTTTAAAAGTCTAATTTTGTGAAAACTAGTTTTGTTCAGGATTTCCTGAAAGGAAAATAGCTCACTAGTTTTCTCTTTGGAGCTGACCATTATTTCACCCAATTTGCGAAAAAGTGGCCTAGAAATATCTGTTTTAAATACTGTGAAGTGTGCTTTTAATCATCACTTGGAAACATTTGTTTGAAAATGGAAAAATGCACATACTCAGTATAAATCAAGATTTCCAATTGAGTAAAACAACAAGTGTATAAAAACAATCATTACAAAATACTTAATAGATTGTTAAAAGATAGAATATTATTAATAGTTCAAAATATAGAAGTTGCGCTGAGAGGATGAATATATCAACCACAATGGAACCATCTGAAAATGTCTTTATAGTATGCGTAGGAAAACATCTGCATTCTATTGGAGGATTTATTAATTGTATTGAAATGTGCTTTATGAAACATAATTCTGAAACTATGGATTTCTTTTGGTTCTTGCCATTTTCTGTGTGGCTTTCTTTTTAGAGTTCCAGACATAAATCAATGTGGAAATATACACTTCCGAAAGCTTTGTAAATGAAAATTTCAAACCTCAGTAAATTGCTTGGCAACTTTGGAGGGAGCCAAGTACAAAGTCATTTTGACATCTAGAAGTTTTATGCAAGGACATTACAATCCACTTTATTTATCCGGCAGTTAAGAAAACCAGAAAATATATTCACTGAAGCTTTTGGTTCTCCGCTTCTCTTTAAAAAAAAGAAAGAATGAAAGAAAGAAAAAGGGCGGTCTATTGTACCAATAACAACCACCGCTTGGAAAACTGAGGCTGTTTGAATAAGCAAGAATTAAATAATTAAAATGAGAGATTATGGCCATGCAAATCCTTGAAAAGAGGAGGGGAATGCTATTGTCCCTGGGAGTGAGCATGAAGCATCTCTTTTCAAGTTGTTAAAGCTACCACATCTTTTTCCAGGCTCTGATGATCTCTCACGTGAAGCTACTTCTGGCTGTCAGGCTTTTTACCCAGATGGTTACTCAGACTAGAAAGCTATGAGGCAGAAATTTGACAACACGGCTCTTTTAAAAGAAATGTTTATTACAAATATTAGAAGGTGCCAACTCTAAACCTCAAGGCATAGGAAGATCAATTCCTCTACCCTGCTTCAAATCTGATATGTTTTTTTTTTGCCCCCCTGGGTTGTCTAGATACCCCAGTTGTATCTCCATTGGTGTTTGATTGACATCTCTATGCTATAACAGGCCTGGCTGTTGCATCTGGCCTTGTTTCTTCCAACTACCCTGTTTCCCCGAAAATACGACCTACCCTGAAAGTAAGACCTAGCTTGATTTTTACACATGAACCCAATATAAGCCCTACCCCCAAAATAAGCTCTAATTAAGACCCTGCCCATTCCAAGGTGCATGGATTCAAATTAAGCTAGGGTGGGGATGGGGTGTGTGGAGCTGCCCTACTACTTAACCTTTGGACAGTTGTAGCCAGGCCTCACACACCCCGACACCTGCCTTGCTGGCCCATTTCTTCTGCAGCTGGCAAGACTGGCAAGACTTTCCTGAAGGCCTCTATAGCTGATAACAAAGCTCCGAATCGATCCAAAGTTCTGTTATCGTTTGCAGAGGCCTTCAGGAAAGCCTTGCTGGTCACAGAAGAAGAAATTCCTGAAGGCCTCTGACAGTGAAAAGGAGGCTGGGGGCAACACATACAAGTGAGGTTAGTCAGTGGATGACATCCCCTGAAAATAAGACTTGGTGTCTTTTTTTGGTGGCAAAAAAAAAAAAGACAGGGTCTTATTTTGGGGGAAACACGGTATTGCCACATGCCTAATTGCCTATGCCTGCATGGCTGTTTTGCTCTGCTGAGGAAAATGATGCAAGTGCTTTAATGAGACAGAGAAGAGTATTTTGTATGTCTGTATATTTTGTACGCATTTTGCATATTGGGAAGGATCTCTTTCAAAGGATTGCCATAGTTCTTTTAGAGATGTTTGAAGAATTCATTATCTGGGACTAAGTAATATCCTCTAACTTTCCTGCACTAAAATCTCCAGCCTGCTCCTGTACAGATGTTGCAGTGCAGTTCTCAGCTGAAAAAGTCACCCTCCACCATATTAAATTTATTTTAGAGAATAATGTACTGCTCTTAAAGATCTAAGTGCTGAGTAACAATGAAAGGGGGAAAGTAGTTTTAAATTATTTTTGTGAAGTGCAAGATTGGAACGACACCCATACCAACCATTATAAATTTTCAGACCATGTTCTATAAGTGATTCCACCAGGAAATTTATCAGAATATTGATAGCATCTGGCAGGGTTTTCATGCAGCCAGTGATTAAATGATGTAATGGTTGGAAATTATAAAGCTTTGATCTAATTTAAAGACTCTTGAACTGATCTTGATCTCTGTTTATTGTTGCAAGACTTTTTTAAAAAACTGTAATTTGGACTGTTCCCAAGAAATCAGAATAGAGGCAATATACTTTTCCTTTTAGCTGAAAGCAGAGCCACTCATATTCCATATAAAATTTGCTTCTTCTGTTGATTGATAATCTCATCCCTACATTTTATCACGTAAAAGTAATGAGTCTTCTCTTGTGAGGCTTTGCAGGCCTTTCAGGAGATCTGTATTTATAACCCAGTTGCAATGTTGCATCACGCAGTCAAAACTAAGTATATTCACAAACCCAACTCAATAAGTCAATTATAATGCTCAGCAAATTAGTATTAATGTAATCTTCTGAGATCACGATGCAGTCAGGCCTTGTCAGTCGCGTTAAAACTTGGCTGTCTAAATTCTTCTCCTGTAAACATGAAAATATTAAGAACTTGCCTGAACAGGTTTTTCACTGTGGAAGCTCTTCAGATCATCCGCAGCTAACACGTAACTGAAATCTTTCTGTCATTGTCAAAACAAGCAGCTCTAACTTTGTGTATTTTTTGGTTAAAACTAAAAGCACTGTGACAATTTGAAGCCTGGTTGAATCAATATAAAAAGCAAATAGGCTTTAATTTTACTTCCAAGATTCATTAGGAGCTTTGACATGTTTTCAAGAGGCACTTCAAGTGTTGTTTTTTTTCAGGAGATATTTGTTCTTTAGAGGAGAAGAATCAATAACCTTGATGGACACATGCATATTTCTTTTTTCAAAAGAAAAAAAAATGCAAGCAATGTGGTGAATGGGACTTGGCACACACATTGACATGTTCTCAAAATATAGATGAAGCAAACTCTGAGGATAACAAACATACTTCATTATAATTGATTATTTTGGTTCATTTTCATATGGAACGAAGTGCTAAAACACCTTTTAAAACAAGGTCTTCGTTTTTAAGATTTCATCATAGTATTTTTTTGACACCAGGTTGGCTTACCTTATGGATTACATATTTTGTGGGATCTTAAGAATGTTTGTGATACCATTAGATCTTCTAGAGGAAGAAGTGCAGACCAGACATTGGGTTAACCTACAACTGTTTGGTGTCTGTCATTGCTTATATCTAGCTGTCAGTTGTCAGTTTTGTTGATGTGTGGAACAACATTGTCCTGATGTCTAAAGTCATTGACAATTAGCCAGAACTGGAAATGCTCCTGGCTTGTGCTTGGCTTAGAAAAATAGTCTAGGGAAGAGAGAAACAGTGTTTCTTTCCATTCTTTCATCATGATCATGAGAATGCAAGAAGAAATAAATAAGACAATTAAAAGGCATTACATTTAATATTGCAGGCTCGTTTTTAATCACACCCGCAATACCTGTCTTTGAATTTACTTTGCTATTGAGGAACTACGAATATGTTCTTCAAGTATGTTATTAGGAATGATTTTAAAAATAAACCTTTTTTTTTGGTGGAGGACTTGTTTCTTTCACTTCATGTTATTTCCTCATGCTCCAAATTTTCTCCCCTTATTTCCAATGATATACATCTATTTTTAAATTTATTTTATTTACTGGGGTATTATATGCATGCTGTTTCATCCCAGAAGGACTCTGAATAGCTTAAATATTAGATTGAAATAAACATAAAAACAACTACAATAATTAAATATTATAGCAAATAATTCTCTCAGAAACTAAAGACACCAAGAGCAATAATCACCCAAGCACAAATCAAAAATGGGGATTTCCAAATTTATCCAAGGTCCTTCTGAAAAAAAAAAACCCAGATTTTATTACCTCTCTTATGACTAAATAGGGTAGTGTTAGTCAGAATCTGGTGATAAAGAAGTGGGGCTACCAGTAATAAGATCATCTTCTTGGAGATTGACAAGAGAAGGGATCTGGAGCAGGGGTGGAATTCTATCGGTTCAGACCAGTTCAGGTGAACTGGATGTTAAATTTGAAACTGGTTCGCCAAACTGGTATTTGAATCAACTGGCTGGCCCAGCCTACCCTGCCCCTCCCAGAAGTCTCCATGTGGCCCATTTTCAATGCAAGTAAGTGCAGGGTCCATGCAGAGGTTCTGGGAGGGGAAAAATGGGCCTTCCAGTAATACCAGAAGTACTGGAAGTCTGGGAATGGGCCTGTTTCTGGCTTCCGGAGGACCTCCAGAGCCCGGGGGAAGTCGTTTTCACCCTCCCAGAAGCCCGAGGGAAGCCTCCGGACCCTGGAGAAGGTGAAAATCAGCCCACCTGGAAGTTCCGGCAGACCAGGCCCATCATGGCCACACCCACCCAGCAACTGGTCAGCGAACCAGTTGCTGGGATTTTTTAATCCCACCCCTGATCTGGAGTGAGCTTCTCAATCTTACGATACACGCAGAATGGAAGTTACTGGTCCTGTGGAGATTTGTGCCCTTAAACTCTGGAACATTTACTACACTTTTCTGGTTGACTTCTTATTCCAGATGTTTATTGTGGACCAACTGAAATTATGGATTGGATTGAGACAGACCTATCTCTTCTTGAAAGTCTGAAGTGATGAAGCTACCACAACTTCCAAAGGCAACTTCTTTTCCATTGGTTGACTGTTCTAGTATTTTACCTGATCATTCTCATATTCTCCCCTCCATTGTCTTTCTTGATATGTGTTGGATCTGAGGATTTAGAAAGCTGTTGCTTCTCAGATTCAAGTTTTTGTCTCTCCCTACAATTCTATGAATTGAGTAAAAAGTTAACCAAGGTGTAGTCATTTGTATTACAGTCCCAGGCCAGCATTGTAATAAAGTTTTATTAAAATCAGATTTAAATTTAAATGTTTAAATGTCATATTTAAATATATATATACCACTAGTAGACTAGTGGCAAATAAATTAACCAGAAAGTTTTTCTTAAAGTTTTTGGCTTCTACTCTATTTTTGGAGATCTAGACAAATTTGTGGTGTTAGATATGTGTCTATTTAATTCTGTTCTTCTGGAGAGCTGATGTTTGAAGGAAGCATTGTGTAGCAGATTACACTTTTTGCTGGCAGAGGGATATTTTATCATTGTTTGTCAAGGTATGAAAATAACACAACCAAAGCAAATCTGTATTTGATTTGGAAATGAATCTACATTTAAGACACTTGTAATATTACAAAACAAAGCAACATTTCTTACATGAAGCACTACGTCTATGTTCAGTAAAGATTACTTGAAACTTTATCAAATTATACATTCCCAAAGTCAAAGGGCAAACCTTGAATTTAAAAAAAACATATGATTACATACAAAAATATAAAAATGAAGCAGAAATAAGCACAACTTTAACTAAAACATTGTTAATAGTTGTCTTTTAAGGGGTAGTTATGCACTGATTTCTTCAGAGGCAATTGGAATGCTTTCCTTTGACAATAGTTTTTAAAAAATCCTTAAAATCTTTTTCTTTGATGCCATCAACAAGGAATTTTGTTGGTTATTTTTCAGTAAAGTTGTTTTTGTCTGTGCTTGCCCTTCAGTTCCACAAATATAAAAGACTCTCCTACCTTTTTGGTGTGGAAAGAGGCAATTTTACATTTTTTCCACGGTATTGTAAAACATTACGAGCCTCTGTAATTATATTAGTTTTAAAAATAAAGCCTTCATCATCCCTAAGTTTGTTTGATGTCCTTTCCCTACTGACTCTATTTCCACCCCCCTTGTTTCTCCTTTACATTAATGCGAAGAGACAGTTGAGTAAATGCACAATGAACTTCAAAACCTAGTAATTGTTTTTCAGAAAGAATGAAACTTGCGAATTAGATATGGATTGTAAAAGAACACCAGAGCTGATTAGTGTGTGTTAGGTTTGCCTGCTGGACCATTCTGACACCTGTCTCCCAGCTTTCTCGATAAATACTACGGCTGATCCCTCTATAGTGCCAGTCACACGGCACGATGAGCTTGTGGGTGGGAATTAGAAAGATTCCCAGTGAACTTTGTCAGGCTTAGAAATTCATGGAACTCGACATAAAAGGCAACGTTAAACAAAGATGAGTTGAATCCATTTACATGAAAACTCTTTAAGTTATCTGTGTTTATTTTTTTTTTCTTTTAAAGGAGAAGGAGAGAGACAGGCAGGCTGGAATTGGGAGAATGTTTAAGGAGGCTCCTGTTCCTTTTTTTTGGTAAGCTGTGTGGATAATAAGCTTTTCAGAAATTGAAGGTTGAGCAAGGGAGTAAGCCAACCTTAGGAGGATAAAAAAAATGCTTTCCTTCCCAGTTCTTCTTTTTAAAGAAATATCTCTTTCATCTTAAACCTTCTTGTTTATAGCACACAATCCCTGTTTGTGCTTATTCATCATGTTTACACAAGCCTCTTAATTACTCCCAACGTAGCTGCTCTGTCTTGAACTCCAAAACTGACCTTTCACTTTTTATTCCTGGAAATCATTAATCATACGCAATCAATGACAAGGAGACACAAGAGGGATCACTTGCATTCAGTCTCCACTCACTAGGCCTGTGAAGACCTGGGTCCTTCCACTCCTAGTAGTCAGACGTATCTTAATTAATGATTCATGAGTCCATGCAGGGGGTTATTAAGCTACTGTGGTGGTGGTTTGCGTTGTCAAGAGTTGTGCTGATTTGCCAACTCCCAGAAATCACAGATACATTGTACTACACTCCTCTGCTCACAACAGAATATCCTACACCACCTGGCTTGAGATTTTAGGCTTGGACAATCTAGAACTGCCTACAGTTGGACTTAAGCATAGTACACAAAATTATCTGCTACAATGTCCTACCAGTCAATGACTACTTTAGCTTCAACCGTAACTTTACAAGAGCACACAACAGATACAAACTTAATGTAAACCACTCCAAGCTTGACTGCAGAAAGTACGATTTTTGTAACAGACTGGTCAATGTCTGGAATGCACTACCTGACTCTGTTGTTACATCCTCTAACCCCCATTCCTTTACCCTCAAACTAACCACTATTGACCTCACCCCATTCCTAAGAGGTCTGTAAGGGGCATGCATAAGCGCGCAATTGTGCCTACCGTCCCTGTCCTATTGTCCCCAATTATTTGTATCTATTCCCTATAGTCTTACTTATGTTACATATATTTACATGTTATGTTTATTCTTATATCTATTATCTTGAACGCGATTGATGAATCAATCAATTAATCAATAAACATTCCCACCTGTGTAGATGGCGGCACAGGGATTTAAACCTCTCATGTGTTCTAATCGCCAACCTTGCTTTCACACAAGCCCTGTTTCCTTTGGGAGTAAAGATCCCCATTTCTCCTTTCCAGGACTACTTCTACAGTAAATCCATCTTTACGTTTATTTCACAAATTCACTCCTAAATGTAAGCTGATGGTGTAAGCAGATAAAGATTAAAAACCGTAAAAGACACACATTTAAAATCAGCAGAACCTTAATCCTAGGGTTCTGCAAGAAAAGAAAGAAAGGAATGAAATCATGAGAAACCGTAAGGGATGCTTAGCAGAGTTCTATTCAGGATGTCATGATGTATCCTAAAAAAATAAAACGCTGGTCTGGTTAGAAGACCACACTTTCACATTTCTAGAGAAGCATTCACATAGATGTTAATTCTACTAGAGTCCTCACTGTTTCCTAGCACCAGCACAGAATAACAGAATAACAAAATAACAGAGTTGGAAGGCACCTGGGAGGCTTCTAGTCTTCAAGCAGAAGACCTTATACCATCTCTTCTTAAAAACCTCCAGTGATGGAGCACCTACAACTTCTGAAGGAACTTCTGTTCCACTGGTTAATTGTCCTTACCTTTAGGAAGTTTCTCCTTAATTCCAGGTTGCTTCTCTCCTTGATGGGCTTCCATCCATTCTTTCTTGTCTTGCTTTCTGGAGCTTTAGAGAAAAACCCCCTTTTGTCTGGGGCATCCCCTGAGATATTGGAACACTAATATCATGTTGTCCCAAGTCAGAAACACTGCTATTTCTTAGGTGGGTGAGGGATCATTTCATTAAAAAATTAACATAGCATAATATTTTCAGGACTAGATAGGCAGCGTTATCTTTGCCATCATGATTTTCTCCAAATTATTGTTGTGGTAGCCTGTGCAGATGGCAGCGGAATCAGACAGTGGGGAAGAATGGGGACCAGTCCAGGAGTCTGGGGAGGACTCGGACGAGGGTCCTGCATCCGATGCAGAGATGGGGCCAGGACCATCTGGGAATGGGGTGCAGCAGCCAGGCAGAGGAACAAGGGGAGCCTGTTCCCAGTGCATGTGTGTGCAGAGCTGCTAGAAGGCAAGAGCAGCTGAGACAAAAGGGGCGACTCGGGAGTAAGGCTTGGAGGTGATTGCTCCTCCCATAAGGTATAAAGGAAGTGCAAAGGTAGAGAAACCTTTGCAGAAAGCAAAGTCATTTGCTCTGTTTGGATTAATCCTTGAAGCTCTGTGTGGACTTTGTACTTTGGTTGGTTTTTTTATAGTTCATTTGGCATTTTAGTTGTTGGCAGCAACTCAAAGGAGAGAAAGGTGGGTGCTTATCTCGAGGGACTGTTTGGGACTTATTACGGGCTGGGAATGCATATAATTCCCAGTGTTGAAATAAAACAAGAGTTGTTTGGACTAAGTGTGTGCTTAATTACAGTCTTAGGAAGCCTTGATCAGAACAATTATGTAGAAGACAACATTCTATAAGGCAGGAGTCTCCAAACTTGGCAACTTTAAAACTTGTGGACTTCAACTCCCAGAATTGCCCAGCCAGCATGACTAGCTGAGGAATTCTGGGAGTTGAAGTCCACAAATCTTAAAGTTGCCAAGTTTGGAGACCCCTGCTATAAAGAATCTCTGCAGGCCTAGGTTAATGCTCCTTTTCTCACAGTTTTTATAAAACCAATCCCATTTCTCCAATGGCAGGGAATGCCTGAATCGCATCCCTTTTCTCGTTTTATTGTAAAATTGAACTGTGCATCCGAAGGATGAGATTCAGAAGGCCAAAGAGGAGATCAAATGTAACCATCCTTGCTGATAGGACTTGAATGTTCAAATCCCACGTTTAGCCTAGAGAGTTTAGAGCCGAATTATTTTGAGGATTATCAGAAACATTCATCTGTCCTTTACAATGTGTCTGATGTTTCAGCTAAGCCCTAACAGATCATAACTTCAATAATGTCAGTTTTGTCACTCAATGCTCACTCGCAACGTCTCTAGTATAACAAAGTGCTGATCACTTTTAAACTTGGCTTTAACCTTGAGAGATATTATTCCTTGTTATGCATCCATATATTTTTAGGGGGTTTTAAAGTAGGTGATTTGATGTTTTCTATTATAGAGCATCCACAGATGGGATTATAGGAAAAAATGGTAGCTATATACTTTTACGGTTGGCAGTATGATTCCATTCCTTACACAGTTCATCAAACACTGTTCTGCATAAATTATGGAAATTAAATGAAGAAGCGTTGATGAGAATCTTACTTTCCTATGTTTTTTGACAACAGCAAAAGCAGATGGGGAAAAAATTCCATTGATTATTTAAATAAAAATACATCGGCTTTATGGTCATTAATTGTGGAGGCAAATTGGGGAAAAGCTTACATATTAACAAAATACTAATTTATATTGTCTAGTGTGGCAGTGTCAATGATTAAAAGGGAGTATTTATAGCATCTTTTTGTGGACACTAAAGTAGAGTTACCCAAAACATTCCACTGATCATGGTGGTTATGGATAATTCTGAACTTAGGCTTTCATTTACCAGCAAATTCTGTTTGCTTATTTCCATTTTGCTATTTACTATGGAGATCTTCAAACACTTTCATTTCTCTGCTATTAATCTCAGCTCCATTTTTCCAGAAATACAGATTCTGAATTTGATTAGGGCAAGATAACAAAAGATTAATCAGACTGCTTGCAAAATTCCATTCTAAACCATTTTATGAAGATTTTTGGTTTTGTTTTTGCATTTCCCAAGTTATTTTTGAAATGGAAGAGGAAATGCCATAAACTTCATTACAGGAATTGATTTTGACTCAAGGGCGCAAAATGGAAGAAACGGAACATCTAAATTTCTTAGAAATGAGGCAGCTCTAATTTTCTTTTTCTTAAGCTTCAGCCGGTATTTTTAAAAAGCTCATTTATTCTTGGAGGAAAAGCCATGGCATTGTTCTCTTTTTGAATTGTGAATACATAAATGCAAGCCAACTGGACAACTTTATCAAGAAGGTATAACAAAGTAAAATATTTTTTTAATTTTACTTTCCTACTCCTTTGATATATTTCTTACATAAGTTCAGGAAGCAGTCATGCACATTTGCCGTGGGCCAGGTTCCTCATAAGATTTAGTGTGTTTTCCCAGCCTTAGCGTGTTAAGACCAAAAAGATGTGGAAGGATGCTTCAGATATTTGATTGAACACTTCAAACACTCCACAAGACTCGTGAACTTGTGCTTGCTAAGTAGTCTCATCATCTTGATGATTTGATGAAGTAGTTTTGTCATCTTGATGAAGAGGTGGCGCAGTGGTTAGAGTGCAGTACTGCAGGCTATTTCTGCTGCCTGCTGGCTGCCTGCAATTTGGCAGTTCGAATCTCACCAAGCTCAAAGCTGACTCAGCCTTCCATCCTTCCGAGATCAGTAAAATGAGGACCCAGATTGTTGGGGGAAATAGGCTGACTCTGTAAACCCCTTAGAGAGGGCTGTAAAGCACTGTGAAGTGGTATATAAGTCTAAGTACTATTGCTATTGCCATTAACTCAGCCTTTCCTCCTTCTGAGGTGGGTAAAATGTGGACCCAGATTGTTGGAGGCAAGATACTGACTCTGTAAAACCACTTAGAGAGGACTGTAAAAGCACTATGAAGTGCAGTGGTGGGATTCAATTTTTTTTACTACCAGTTCGGTGGACGTGGCTTGATGGACATGGTGTGGCTTGGTGGGCATGGCTTGGTGGGTGTGGCAGGGGAAGGATACTGTAAAAACTCCATTCCCTTCCCACCCCACTAACCTGCTTTCCAGCTCCGTTCTCCTGTGCAGGGCAACCAAAGAAGACCCAGCCAATCAACTGGGACTCAGGAGACAGAGAATAGATGGGGGCGGGACCAGTCAGAGGTGGGGTTTGCCGGTTCTCCAAACTACTCAAAATTTCTACTACCGGTTCTCTAGAACTGGTCCGAACTGGCTGAATACCATCTCTGATGAAGGGGTATATAAATCTAAGTGCTATTGCTAAGTGCTATTTTAAAGTGAACACACAGAAACCCCATTCACACCTTCAAATGCTCCACAGTCTTCCTTCTTCTCCATCTGCTTATCAAATGCAGAAGGGAAAAGCTCTCCAGATTGACTGTTTTGTTAATTGGAGTAACAGGAAGTAGCATATCCAAGCACTGACAATTGTTTAAAGAATTAAACAGTGCCTGCCACTGAAGGTAGGGAGAAAGGACTTGACATACCTTTGCAGACTTGTCCGTTACATTTGACAATTTTCACCTTAAGCTTTTCTATCAATATACTCTAAGAAGTCATAAACGGCAATTATCCTGATTTCTTCTTCTTTTAATTAGCCCAATAAGAGTCACTGAGACTGAGAAGGATCATAACAACCTATTAGATATTTCTTTTAAGAACTTCTGAATGCTTGGAAGACGTAATTTGGATTCAGAGTTTTGTCTTCAGAGGGTTGGTAAGATCAAGAGTGGTGGTTTTCCAACTGAGGAACTTTAAGGTGTGTAGACTTCAACTCTCAGAATTCTCCATCCAACATGATGGCTAGGGAATTTTGGGAATTGAAGTCCACACAGCTTAAAGTTGCCAATTGGAAAAAACACTGATTTAGAGTTTTTCTGTTTATTAGTTTTGAAAAAACCTTGATTTCAGAGCTGGGTGCATCTAGTCCTTAATCTTTTCTGGGAAAGCACAGATAGCCTCCTGATTTCTTTGTTTCAAACTCCTTTAACTTCAATTAGTTTGTCACCCACTAATCTCACAACTTCCACAGTGTGCAGCCATCTCTTCCTGTTGTTCAACAACACTCACACATCACACTGGGCCCTATTTAGGATTATTTCTAGAGTCACATAATTACCAGCTGATTCCCTGTTCCTCAGTGCAGAGGTTTTACAATATCTCCAAATTTTATCTGTTTCATGTGATTGGAAGAATTTACATTTATCCAGCCAACATAAAGGTAATTGAATCAGCCCTTGCTACATTTTCCCCCCTCTTCTTCTTCAGATGTTTTCCTCAGTTCTTTTCTTGTAAGATCATCTGGAGTGTTTTGATTAGGGAGATGATAATATTACAGTGTGTACCTCAGGAGTGACTGTACTCTTACCAGGAATAGCGCAACTAGAGATTAGAATGCAACAGTGATTTTATTTAAGGGAAGATAACGTTGCAAATAAAATGTAACTTTACAATATAATGGTTAATTCAGACTTCATGGATAAAATAAACAGTGACTTTGAGTTCCTTGGCAGCAGTAAGCAAAACATTCCTTAAGATAAGTGTTTCTTTGAGGGCCCTGTGCCAATTCCTACATATTGTCTTTACATTCATAGTTCTGAGCTGCTTTGGGTCTCAGGGTGACAGCTGTTGTGACAGTTTCCAGATTGAAGTTTTGCAGTCTAGCAGCTGGCAGTTAGGTATAAATTCCACTAACTAGCTTTTGAAAATGTCCACTAATTCTGAGTGTGTTGGGATCTTCTTGTCTAATGTCTAATATGTCCTCCCAATGTCTCAAACTGCTGCTAATGTTCACAACAGACTTTGCTATTTCTCCCTTGCTTTTCCCCTTCTGGATGCTATCATAACAATAGTACATGAATAGTATCCAGGCTGTTAGGGTTGGAGCGGCACGATGGCTCAGCAGTTAAGATGCTGGGCTTGTCAGCTGGAAAGGCAGCAGCCAGGGTTCGAAATCTGAGTGCTATGCAATGGGGTCAGCTCCTGTCTTTGCTCCAGCTCCTGCCAACCTGGCAGTTTGAAAGCATGCAAATGCAAGTAGATAAATAGGTGCCACTTTGATGGCAAGGTAACAGCGCTCAGTGACGTCATGCTGACCATATGACCATGGAAATGTCTTTGGCCTTGAAACGGAGATGAGTAGCACTCCTTTGAGTCAGCAACGACTAGGGAGGAGCAAAATCCAGAGGGACTCCTTAACTTTTTGGGCTGATAATTGCTCAGGGATAAGAATTGCTCTGGGACACTATTGAGTCCCCTTAAATGTTTCTTATTCCAAGAAAGTTAAGCAGGAACAGGAAGGAATTACAGAAGATATCTGGTAAGCCTGATTTAAGAATATTGTTAGGATATATGCAGAGTAACCCTTGTATAACAAGGATATGCACATGGAAACAGATATGAGACCAGTTATGAATAAATACATAGCCACACAGAAACACACCAAATTGTGTTAATGTTTACTCGAAGAAATAGCACAGTCCAAATAAACAGTCCAGGTCATACACGTTTTAACAGTCCAGCAGTATCCAGTTATAAAGTCTTCTTACCCTTTTCATGTCTTTTACAGCAGACAAACTTTTTCACGTCTTTTACAGCAGACAAATATCAAACCATAATACAACAGATAATCTTTGATATCAACAGAATATCAAAGTAAACATAGTCAATATCAGTCAGTATTCAGTCAGAGAGAGAGGCAGTATCAGCATCAAGAGAGAGCTTCAGTGGGAGAGAGAGTTAAACCATGATCTATAGCTCCCTCTTATGGCAACTTGCAGCATACTCAACCAACCAGAACACAGCATAATACATTACAGTATTTTTCCTTAAAGCTACAGACATACATATTTGTGCTTTATATATTGTCAAGCCAACTACGTTATGTACATATACTTAACAAATATGAGTTAGAATTTAGAAAAACATCTTCCATTGTCCCACATTATCCACATTCATTCTCTTATTCTGTGGCCATGACATGGTCTCCAAGCTCACAAAAATAATGACAACATTGGGTCAAGGAGTAAAGAAACAAGGAAAAGCTGGTTTGGAGTAATGTTTGGGAATAATGGTCTGCTTCAGAGTAGGTTGTTACTCATCTGAGTTATAGGCAAAGTAGGTTAATCTGTTCTGATCAATCCCAGTTGTATTTAGAAAACAGATTAAGAACATTGTATAAAAGTCTGTGTCAGGATTCTGACACTTAACCCCATTTAAATCATGAGTCTGTAGCCAAACTCCAAAAGGATTTATTGAGAGTTAAAAGATGCAGCACTGCCTGAGTTTAGCCGACTCTGAGATACATCATTCATTGTCACCCTTGACCCTGGTTTTCCCCCACCCCCGGGTGTATCATAATTCATATTCTCCAATGGGACACATCCATAGCCCAGAGTCATCAATTGTGCTATCCAGTTAGAATTTTGCAGGGCAGAATCTTCGGCCACCTATAAACTATCTTTGAAAACATTTATGGAATGCAAGCTGCCCACTGCTCCCCCCTCCCTTTCTGTTGGCAACTCTAAAAAGACCACAGAAATAGTTTATGAGTTGACAGTTTGTACACAAGAGAAATTAAATGCCACATGGAACTTAAAAAAAATAAACTGAGGTGTATATATAGTGACTTTATGGTGAACAGATTTGATCCAAAGGTATTTTCAAAGAATTTGGTCCCTAATATAGTGATTAAAGCTAATCAAGCATTATACCTACTGCAGGGCAGCCTCAAAAAAAAAGAACTTGGGTTAAAAATGGCTTTGACTGCTGAATGAAAGTGAATAAAATGATTTGGGAGGGCAATGCTAGATTTAGAATAATGAAGTGAAGATTTCCAGCTGATGGTGTCCTGGAACTGTAAAGCTACAGTTAAGAGAACTGATAGTTTCTTAAAGCCCAAAACTTAGTTGGAGGCAATTTTATGGAAACCTGTCTATAAATGCAAGTACAGGCCTAATTATACACTGATAGTGATTTTAAGTGGAATTAGTTCTCAGAAGAAGAAAGATACCAGCACTGTTATTAAGAACCACTAGTGTGAATTAAACTGAAACCTTGATATATGTTTTCCAGTAAGTTAGCTGTACAGTTAATTGTTCAGAAAGTTATAGGAAATGGCAGTTATTCTGTTCACAGTTACAAAATGTTTTTCTGAATGACAGGTTCCAGGAAAAGCGTTTTTCTGAAGATGGACATGAGAATTGAAAACCTTTTTAAGTAACTATTAAAAAAATCTCTCTGTGGATAGAGATGGTATCACATTAGTTATGGGACCTGTATTGGGAGTATGTAGTAAGATTACTTGAAATTTGCTCTGGAGAATAACAGAGTTGGAAGGGACCTTGGAGGTCTTCTAGTCCAACCCCTTGCTCAGGCAGGAAACCCTATACCATTTCAGGCAAATGGTTGTTCAATCTCTTCTTAAAAACTTCTAGTGTTGGAGGATTCACAACTTCTGGAGGCAAGTTGTTACACTGGTTAATTGTTCTGTCAGGAAATTTCTCCTTAGTTCTAAGTTGCTTTTCTCCTTGAATAGTTTCCACCCATTGCTTCTTGTCCTGCCTTCAGGTGCTTTGGCAGGGGTGGGATTTTTTAACAACCAGTTCTGTGGGCGTGGCTAGGTGGGCATGACCATGTGACTGGGTGGGTGTGGCTGCTGCTGCTGCTGCTGCTGCTTCCTCCTCCTCCTCCTCCTCCTCCTCCTCCTCCTCCTTCTTCTTTTGCAACACCCCCCCTTCTGGGCCTCAGGGAAGCCTCATGGAGTAAGCAGTAAGACAGCGAGGGGGATCCCGGCACAGCTGATCATCGGAACAGCTGATCATCGGGAGGGAAAAAAGAAATACCTTAAGTATTGACTGGACAGGGGAGAATGCAGTCAGCGATGTCAGCCATGCATGCAATGTCTAGGACTGACTGGATGGGGAGGGGAGAGGAGGGAGGAGAGGGGCAGGGCCTGCCAGGGGCACTATTTGCTGGTTTTCCGAATTGCGCAGAATCATAACAACCGGTTCTACAGAACCGGTCCGAACAGTAGAATCCCACTCCTGTGCTTTGGAGAAGAGCTTGACTGCCTCTTCTTTGTGGCAGCCCCTGCGATATTGGAACACTCCTATCATGTCACCCCAATCCCTATTTTCATCGAATTAGATGTACCCAATTCCAGCAACTGTTCTTTATATGATTTGTATAGAAATTTGTAAGAAAAGTGTAACCTCCAAAATTTAAACTCAGCTACCAAATTTTTAGTTTTAATAAAGGGAATGACAATCAGTGTCATTCATTGCATACAAGTATTGAAAGATGTGGTAACTTCAGTTCAGTTCTCTGAAAAGAATTGGACGAAAAAGTGCCTGAAATATTTCTTGGCATCTTCTAGAGATGGATGCCTTATTTCTTCTTTATTGAACCTGGTTATTTTAACCAGTGGTGGAATTCAAAATATTTTACTACCGGCTCTGTGGGTGTGTACTTTGCGTGTGCACAGAGTGTTCTAAAATGGGCAAATTCTGGGAGTTGATCCACACTTCTTACAGTTGCTGAGCTTGAGAAACGCTGGTCCAAGATATCACACTGAAGTCACCAGTATTCAGAAGAACTCTAAGGTAACTTCTACTTCAGGGATGAAGCTCCATTTTTCCTTGTTATCTTCAGGGGGTTGGTCTTCTGTGACCCCCTGCTTTTCAGTAGCCCCCAAAGGACATTGAGGTTGGACATTTCCACATCTCTCTGATTCTGAATGGACTCATAAGTGTGGGGTCCTTGCTACTCTTTGGGCTCAGTTGTTTTCTTCAAGATGTTTCATTACCCAACTATTGATATAGGTTGAAAGTGCAGTTATGATGTTACCTAGTTGGGTGATGAAACATCTGCAACCCCCCCAAGCTCAGCGAACACCAAGGACCCCACTGTCCCTCTCCTCCTTCTCCTTCTCCTTCTCCTCTTCCTCCAATGATGATATTACCTAGTTGGGTGATGAAACATTGACATGAAAACCACCAAGCACAGAAAGCACCAAAGACCCCACTGTCCTCTTCCTCCTCCTCCAATGATGTTACCTAGTTGGGTTATGAAACATTTGCAGGAAAACCACCAACCTCCAAGAGCACCAAGGACCCCACAGTCTCTCTCCTTCTCCTTCTCCTTCTTCTCCTTCTCCTTCTCTTCCTCCTCCTCTTCCTAGCACTGATGATATTACCTAGTTGGGTCATGAAGCACCAATGGCCCCACATTTCAACCCTGAGCTACAAATACCCTCTTCTGTTGGAACTCTGCTGAGTGTTAATTGTGGTTCTTGATATTCCACAATCATAAAGCATTTATGCATTTATTATAAATTGCTGAAAGCATGATGAGAACTATAATCGGCCTCAAATCCTACCAGGCATGTATCTGTCTGCTGTACTGACAATTTACCTGTATTACTTCAGGGCTGAATCTTTTGCTCTTCATCTTCTTTTTATGAAGTCATTTGATTTTTTAAAAATTTTATTTATATAAGTAATAGTAGACTTTGGCAACTGGTTGTGTAACAGACTTGCTGTCTGTTTGCTGTTCGTTTGTTTTGTTCTTGTTAGAGTCATCAAAATGTTGACAGCTGCATAACTCATTTTAAAGTATTCATACCCTGACAGATATTACGGATATTTGTCATTTTACTTACAGTAAGTGACAGCTAAATTAGCTTTATGCTGTGTTGGAGGATATTTCCAATGCAGAGTGCCTGGTCATATTTGGATTGAATTTCTCCAATGTGCAGCTGATTGCAAGTAGTTATTAAGTAGCAAGTTTCACAGGACTCAGGAAAGGGCAAAGAGAAAGCATCTTCATATTCCATGCTGTGGTCTTCTTGTGATGTAGACTAGGTCCTGCCTTGATGAGGGATACATTCATATGAAGCCAGGGTGGAGAAGAAGCTGGGGACTGTAGAAAGGAAGAAATAAACTTGCCTTGAAAAGCAGGTTAAGAAATATAAACAAATCTGCCTCGTCAAACAAGGAGTAATGGATGGAAACTAATCAAGGAGAGATCCAATCTAGAACTAAGGAGAAACTTCCTGACAGTGAGGACAATCAACCAGTGGAATGGCTTGACCTCCAGAAGTTGTGGGATGCTCCATCACTGGAGGTGTTTAAGAAGAGATGGGACAGCCATTTGTCTGGAATGGTATAGGGCCTAGAAAGTTGGACTAGAAGACCTTCAAGGTCTCTTCCAGCGCTGTTATTCTGTAAACTAACTCTACTGGAATTGCCTATTCTGAGTAGATATTTAAATTTCTTTGTTTCATCTGACAACTCATAAAACATTTTGTATACATGTTTTATAGTTGACAACAGAAAGAAGGGGCAGGGGAGTTTCAAAGAGCAGGTAGCAGTGTGGAATCAAAAATACATTCCATTCATATTTTGTTCAAAGACTGATTAGATGACTGAAGCTTCTGCCATGAAAAAATGTAATTGGAGAGCATGATTGATGACTCTTGGCCATGGACGTTTTTCATTGGATGATATACCCAGAGGGGTGGAGGGGAAAGCAGGATAAAGGGTGACGGTGAACCTATACCCTGCAGTCTTGGTGTTTGGTGGCGAACCTATGGCATGCGTGCTGGAAGTGGCATGCAGAGCCATCTCTGCCAGCATGTGAGCTGTTGCCCCAGCTCCGTTGCAATGCACATGCGTGCGTGTCTCCCACCAGCCAGCTGATTTTTGGGTATCTGCCATGCATGCACGGGGCCGGGACGCATGCACGGGGCCGGGACACATGCAGGAGATGTGTGCGCATGCACAAGGGGGGAGCATGAGGGGTTGCGTACATATGTGCAGGGGCAGGGGAGTGTGGTATGGTTGCGCATGCATGTGCTGGGGTGGTCACGCGTGCATTGCATTATGGGTACAGGCACGCATACGCACACAACGCACACTTTTGGCACCTGATGACGAAAAGGTTAGCCATCACTGGCTTAGAAGGTTAAGTTGAAATAAAACCAAGAAAACATATTCATCCATATTTTAACTTTTGAAGCTTGAAAGTTGTGTGCACAACCTTATCCATCTGAGAGCCATAGTTGGTTTTTGACTAGCATATTGTGAAAAACTTCAAAAGTAGAGATGATCAGGGTTAAAACTAAACTGTATTTAAAAATAAATAATTACAATGCAGTAAATAATTTCAGGCTGCACCACAAAACCGAAGCAACCTCTGAATATAGAAGAACAATCATTTACTTGCGTTTGCTCCACTTGTCTTGCAAAAGACAGTTTTGCTTCCCGTTGTTTTCTGTGTATTGCCTCTTATCTCCTTCTCCAAAAAACAATTAAGTTTTCAATGATGTAGTCTTAATTGGAAATAAACCACTTTAGGATACTTAAATACTTTTCACTTTACAAAGGGTAGCCTATGAACCAATACATAGAAGGATTAGTTTTGTGGATAAAGAGACACGTTATTAAGGAAAAATGTTGTGTATCCATGTGATGTCTGTGTGGAATTTTGGGGGGAACGAACATGAAAATACCTTTTGTTTTTAATTTCCATATGGTGTTAATGCCACTTTTAAATTCTCAAGGATGTAATGGAACAGTCAGGGTAAGGTACTGTAATTAAACCAAAATATTTACTTTATTGTTGGTCACCTGTATTACAAGAACTTCACCAGACTGACTGCATTTCCTTGGGAACTAGCAAATAAGGCTTTCCTAGTCTGTCCTATGATGTTTCCTCCTGTTGTGGTTCACCGGCAGCCGGTGCAGATGGCAACAGAGTCAGACAGTGAGGAAGAAAGGGGACCAGTCTGGGAGTCTGGAGAGGATTTGGATGAGAGTCCTGTGTCTGATGCAGGGATGGGGCCAGGACCATCTGGGAGTGGGGTGCTGCCTTTGGAGCCTGGCAGCAGCAAATCAGAGACCCAGGGGAGCCTGTTCCCAGTGCATGTGTGTGCAGAGCTGCTAGAAGGCGAGAGCAACTGAAACAGAAGGGGCAACTCAGGAGTAAGGCTGGGAAGTGATTGCCTCCCATAAGGGATAAAAGTCAGGCCTCAATGACAAAAGCTTTGCAGGAAGCAAAGTAGTTCGATAGATTCTGTATCCTCCTTGAAGCTCTGGTTATTTTTTCTGGTATTTCAGTTGGTTTCTGTTATAATTGGATACTTCTGTTTTTGGCAACATTCCACAGCACTGAAAGGCATGTGCTTATCTTGGGGAACTGTTTATAATTAGTTCTGGCTGGGAATGAAAGTAATTCCCAGCATTGCAATAAAATAGGTTTTGCTTTTAAAATAAGTTTGTGTTTAAGTACGTTTGACAAAGCCTGGGTCAGAACATCTCCACTAGAATGATGCCATATTGTCTCTCAGTCTCCCCTCTCCCCAATTCAGCTGGTGATTCCACCACAGACACTTATTAAAGCTACAATGTGCTTGAATTCACAATTCCATTGTGAGTTGGAAGTTTATCTGCTAAAAGGTAACATACTGTAGCCAGGAAACTGAACTTCCTTCAAGTTAGAAATATAATTTAATTCTGATTTTGAGTGTTTTGGAGATTTTTTTTTTGAGGTAGGTCTTTTTTCCAAAACTCTAGTCTTTCAAATTGTGATTTTGCAAACTGTCAAATTCTTCCCTTGTCCATCAACAAACATGGTTTACGTTATTTATGTCCTGATTCCATCGATCGGCTTTAACCCAGCCTCTTCAAATCTACAATCACTGTAATCTGTAGATCATACTTCTCATTGTACATTTCTATGGTGAAATCTGAAAAATGTCTTGGTCGCTTCTGTAGGATCACTAAACATATATTCTGAAAAGAAAGGATTGTTGGAAAAATAGAATGATCGAACAACTAGCTTTTCTGATGCTGGGAAAAGTATTCCTTATGTAAGCCGAATACATTTTCTTTGCCATATTTTTGCTCTAATTTTCATTGCCGATGCCAAGAAAGATAAACAGTTCATCCTCATTTTCCCTCCATTTATCCTGCTTTTCAACTGTCTGTTTCTCCCTTTATCTGTTCAGGTATCTGGTAACTGTAAGTAAATGTAATTTGGATGACATTCCAAAAATATTCATTGAATCTGCACCGGCAAAGCTTTTCCAGAATTAATGAGCTGTCCTGGCCCAGTTATCTTTTCAATTTATATTAATATAGAGTTACAGGTAGTCCTCAGTTTACAATTGGTCACTTAGCAACCTTTTGAAGTTCTGATCAACCCCCAAAAGTTCTGACGGTCGGGCTCCCTCCACAGTCACATGATGATACTTCAGGCACTCAGCAAAATGGCTGCCCATTGATGGCCATTTGAAGAATCCTGCAGTCACATGATTGCATTTTATGAGTTTTACCAAAACCAGGCGCAGCTTCTGGTTTACAGGAAAACTGGGCTAACAGCAAAAGATTCGGTAATGAACACAGATTTGCTTAATGTCCACAATGATTTGCTTAATGTCCGCTGCAAGAAAGGTTGTAAACTTGGGTTGGGCACAACCATTTTATGATCGTTACTACATACAGTCACAATGGGTAGGCATACGTCAAGGACTGCCCGTACTAAAGCGGCCATTCCTCTCAGAAATTCAACTATTAACCATTCTCTGAGGAGATGCTTATAAAAATAGATGCTATGATGAGTGCAGCAAAAGCATTTATGGTGACTGGAAAAATTCTTCTGCAAGCTACTTTCAGAATCAAAGTGTTTTTACTTGAAGACTCATACTTTAAGTATGCAAAGGATACATTGAGGTCTGCTTCCCAGAGATTTTAAAACAGAAACAAGGAAGAAGAGGAGGTCAAGTTATTTTCCAAAGCTCCAGAAAGCAGGACAAGAGACAATGGATGGAAACTAACCAAGGAGAGAAGCAACCTGAAATTGAGGAGAAACTTCCTAACAGTGAGGACAATTAACCAGTGGAACAGCTTGTCTCCAGAAGTTGTGGGTGTTCCAATACTGAACGTTCTAAAGAAGAAATTGGACAACTTTTTGACTGAAATGGTAGAGGGTCTCCTGCTTGATCAGGGGCTGGACTAGAAGACCTCCAAGGTGCCTTCCAGCTCTATTCTGATTGAATTTGAAGCCGTGTCCTATATTGTGTCCTTCTTGTATACTTCTAACTATTTTGATCAAAACTTTTATTGATAATTTTCAGATATCTATCTATCTATCTATCTATCTATCTATCTATCTATCTATCTATCAACAAATGTTCTGGGTGCCTTGATGGCCACAAGTTTATTGTGAGAAAGTTTTCATGAGCAGAAAGCTGTATTGTTGCAGTAGTTTAGTTTCAGCAATCTCTCTCTTAAATAGTTACAAACTTTTCAAGTGAGACACCACAAATCATTAATCATTTCTGAAATTAATAAATTAGGCCAGTTAGTAACAAGGATGGTGTGGTCTAAGAAAAAAACACAGATAGGTTCTCAGCTGGAGTAATGCCACTCCATGGGCATTGCTTAAATAACCTCCGGAGCATCCTAATCTATCTATATTTAAGCCAGCATTCCTCCTTATAATGCTTTCCATATGCAATTTGGTTGGTTATAGTAAAGTTGGTACAAGGCAAGAAAGTTGAAAGGTGTTAATTTCAATAATGAGATTGCTGAATATAAATGGAGGCAAAGATTTGGGGGAGAGATAGCAAACTCTTCCCAGACCTGCTGACTCCAGTTGATAATTTAAAGGGCCTCGACTATTAATGCCAACTGGAGGCAGGGTGGATAAAATGGAGGAAAGGAAGCTAGCATGGAATGAATCAAAGACATAGGATAGAATGGAATTCTTCTATTGGCCAAGTGCAATTGGACACCCAGGGAATTGTTTCTGGTGCATGAGATCTCAGTGGATACACATACAACAACAGAGTGATAAGTCATAGATCATACATCATAGTTACAATCATTAATTGTAAGATACAAACAGCAAGTGATAAATCGTAAGATACCAATAGGATTATTATTATTTCTAATGTGTTTTCTAGGCAGAACTTTCTGGCAATTCTTCCATTCCTGTAGTTCTGACAGAAAACAACACCCAACCATTTTCGAGAACTATGTTTGGCACTGAACTGAAGGTGGAAGCTTTCTTTTCTTTAATTTTTTTAAATTCCCTGCACACTGTCACATGTCTAGAGACTTATCCTTGCGGGATGGGGACGATGGAGTTTTCCCCTCCTTCTTGTCAGTTGCTTTCAGATGATATGGTGGCATCTGCTGATCCTCCTTGGAAGAGGAGTCAACAGCCCAATTTATGACAAGATTAATATATGAAAAAGGAAAAAATGTAAATGTTATAGAACTTACTTTTGGCACAGTCAATAAGTATCAAAGCAACAAGCTGTAATGGCAACCATTTATAGTTCAGTAGTAAAATTGCTTTAGAACAGTTATCTTACACAAATTGATATTGTATGAGGTGTTTAGAGAATGTAATGTTCCCAAGCAAGGGGGTGGCTGATTTATATATCCCAGGTGGCTTTATCTTCCTTTAAAATAGTATGCATTGGAAGGAATTAAACGAACATCCAATTCTTACATTTTACCCCTTTTCCCCTTTTCAGATTCTTATTGTGTGAATTGCTTTGTTCTACTTGGACGGGAACATATTTTTAGGCCTTCATTGGAATAGCTGTGCATGCATTTCATTTCTTCTACCCATCAGTTCCCCCACCCAGACCTTCTTGTAACTGTAATCTTCATTGTTGAACCTGACATAGTTTAGAACAAGCTTGCCTGGCTGAATAACCTTGCCCAATGATTGTATGTCAATGGCTCTATGTCAACCTGAAAGGAAGCTTCAAACATCCCAAAGGTACTTTTTTCACAAGGCAACTGGACTTTCTGGTTTTTCTTTTTCAGAGCTGAAGAAGCTTCTTGGATGAAAAGTGAAACATCTTCAAAGAAAAACCAGAATGTCCAGTTGCCTCGTGAAAAAAGCACCTTAGGGACAACCATGACCTGGAGGACTGAGACTCTCCATAGAACCTTCAAATAGTTCATTTCAAAGCTTTGTGCCACTCTGTATATTTAGACAGGACTTGGATAATGGATTAGGATAGTGTTTTCTAACCTCAGCAACTTTAAGAGATCTAAACTTCAATTCCCAGAATTCTCCAGCCAGCATCAATCCTGGAAACTGAAGTCCACATGTCTTATAGAGATTGAGTAACACTGGGTTAGGAAATACGGTGATGGAATCTGAGTTGATGCCTGGGGAGTGGGTTGTGAAACCCAAAATCAAGATTTAGGAGGCTGGAACAATATGAACGTCTCCTTCATTTGGAGTAAAATTTTAAAGTAGTGTGTAAATGTTGGAGAAATATTGGCAGCAGTACATGCAAAAAAAGGCTCAAAAAGCAAATTTAATCTCAAGGTGCCTTAACACATGCTAATAGTCAACAATCTAAGAAGTAATTTGGATCCAGAATCTCTGTGGTTTGGTATGTTGGTCTCAGTACATTTAGAGCAGGGATGTCAAACTTGATCTCATTGAGAGCCGCATCAGGGTTGTGGTTGACCTCAGTGGGGGGACCAGGGGGGGCATGGCTGGGGTGGGCTTGGCCAGCTCAAAGTCACTCATGCAGGGGTGCCTGTGGTGGCCCAAACGCTCTGCCAGTGCAAACAGGTTCCCAAGCTCCGTTTTTGGCTGTGACGGCCTCCTGCAACCCTCTGCCAGCAAAAACAGAGCTCGGGAGGGCACATGGGCCTTCCTGAGCTCGGTTTTTCCTTGCAGAGGCACCATGGACCAGTCCTTCACTGTTTCCAGGACAGCCCCATGGGCCAGATCTAAGCAACCCACGGGCTTTGAGTTTGATAGCCCTGATTTAGAGTGATATGTCCAGGCTGCATTTTAGAAAGGACATTGGCAAAGTAGAGCGTGTCCAAAGGTAAGATGATAGAAGTTGCAAAAGAAAAAAAGATTAAAGTATCAGCCGTAGCATCCTCACCATTTACTTTATATTATTAAGGGAAAGTAAAAAGTTGAGGTTTGGTGTTAATGCTTTATTTCAGTGGTCACCAACCAATGGCCAGGGACCACTGGTGGTCTGCGCGAGAATATTTTGGTGGTCTGCAGAGAAATGTCACCCCCAAAGCACCCCCCAAAGCAATTAATCCAGGCTGCGTGGGAACACAGGGCTGCGCCACTCACATGGCCCGTGGGAACACAAGGCTTGCGTCGCTTGCATTGCGAACAACGTGAGGTAGTGAGGGGAGGGGGGAAAGGGTGGAGGGAGGAACTTGCCCCACTTGCCCCACATGCCTGACCTGGCCACTGGGCTGCTTCTTTCCACTTCTGTCTTCTTATGCTTTTGGCTTCATGCAAGGAAAGCAGCAAAAGTCTTTCTTTCTCTCCCCCAAACTCCGCCAGAAATGAGTCTTTGGGACCCTGCAAGGCATCCTGCTCCAAGAGGCTGCGCCGGCATGACAAGTCTCACAAACACTCATTTCTGGTGGAGTTTGGGGGAGAGAAAGAAAGACTTCTGCAGCTTCTGCTGCTTTCTTTGCATGAAGCCAAAATTCTCTCTCTCTCTCCCTGAGAACGGATCTGAAGATGGTATCCTGTGATCCCAAATTTTTGGTAGGAAAACGGGGTGGAGAATTTTCCTGCAGACTTTTTTGGGGATTTTCCCAGGGTCTCTGGTCCGCGGGATTTAAAACTATTAGTTTGGTGGCCCCTGAGGTCCAGGAGGTTGGCGACCCCTGCTTTACTCTACTGCAACAGAGGGAGTCAAAAGTCAATGGGTTTTTCCCCCTTTTTCCCCCTCCTTCTCTCCACTCACTTTTCTTTCCCCTTTTCCTCCCCACTGTGTCCTCTTATTTGCCTTTCTATTTTGTATTTTATTCTATAATCCAATAAAATTTTTGAAGACTGACCATTTCCAACAGGAAAATCTGCTCAATGTTTATGACATGTTGCCCACTCAAGCTTTATGACACCACCACCGATCCTTTAATGGAGTCTACTTGGTGACAAGCTGAGCTAGGTGGTAGTAGCTGACCAGCAGGATTTTCCTCTGTGCTTGGTGGAATTTGTTAAATTAATGCAGGTGCAATTAGTAGATTTATGGGAGCGTACCTGTTATCCTTTAATTGAAAAGCATAAAAACTACAGAACTGAATCTGCTCCTTCTATTTATGTAATAGCCAATCTATCTACGACAAGGTTTGATCGATGGAGTTGTATGACGCCCTTGCCTTGTTTTATATAGGCTGTCAGCTCTTAACTGGGACTGAAGTATCTAGGTAACAAAAATTGATATAATGACTTAATGCGCCTTATTCTCTTTGAGCTACATCAGTTTAGAGCACTTCTGAGAGAAAAATGTCTGGAAAATATCAGGGAGTCATTTATCAACCTGTTTTCATTAGCATACCGCCTAGGCCTGGAAAGGATTTTTTTTTCTCTTTTAGAAAGCAGGATGGTACAATTTATTTCAGGTCTCATATTTCTTGGATGAAAGGAGACTTCTAATATAAGGAAATGCAGAAATACAGTTTTCTTGCTCTTCTTTAGTAAATAAAAAAAAGCTGGGAGAAAGATCACTGTGAATTTGCCGCTAATAATAGAGCCGGAATCTTGGTATAAGTACCACCTAGTGAAATAAATCTACTTTGGAATTGTTTGCTTTGGGTGTTTAGCGTTTGCAGATGGATAAAGACTTCTGCCAGAGCTGAGCAGAAAGCAGGAAATAACATTGGAATTTCGAGGGGGTTATTTATAGCAGAGTTGGGCTGCTTCCATCGATGGAACTGCTCTGCTTTTCATAGGATGGAAGGAGGGGATTAGAAAGTTTTGCAACATTTTGGGCCAAGAGAAGTTGCAAATAATGCTCGGGGTGTGGAATCATTTGTCCTGCCGACCGTTTGATGCTAACTACAAGGAGAGAGAATAATAACGGAAAGGCAGTTGCGTGTGAGTGTGTTCTTTCCTTCCTGCAATGAAATTTTTATGCATCGGTTAGACTACACACAGTGCACCTAATGTATAAAATAAATTGGTGCATAAATCAGGTTGTGAGAAGCATGTAACAAGCATGCGTTTTGTCCACAGGAACCGAATCCGAGCATGGGAAAACTCTCATTTTAAAAACAGCAACCAAATCCCCAGACTCGAGTGCCGTGGCGGGATTCAAATAATTTAACAACTGGTTCTCTGCCCTAATGACCAGCTGGGTAGGTGTGGCTGTATGGTCATGTTTGGTCAATATCTGTCGGATAAGATCGCTCAAATTCGGGATGGGTTGTCCTCTGATTTGCAGTGGTCTGAGGAACGAGATACAGGTAGTCTGGCCAGTATGATCTGGGATGAGTTCGATTCTGTTTCCGAGGATGAAGTGGACGGGATTATGCGGCGTCTGAGTTCCACCACATGTTTGTTGGACCCGTGTCCTTCCTGGCTGGCTTATGCCGCCAGGGAGGTCACCTGTGGTTGGCTCCGGGCAGTTGTCAATGCTTCATTAAGGGAGGTGTTTTCCCGCCTTGAAGGAGGCGGTGGTGAGACCCTTCTGAAGAAGCCTGCCCTGGACCCTACCGTGTTAGACAACTTTCGTCCAGTCTCCAACCTTCGTTTTTAGTGAAGGTTGTTGAGAATGTGGTGGCTCAGCAGTTTCCACTTTTCCTGGATGAAGTGGACTACCTGGATCCGTATCAATCGGGCTTCCGGCCTGGTTTCAGCACAGGAGGCGGCATTGGTCGCACTGATGGATGATCTCTGGAGGGCTCGGGACAGGGGTTTTTCCTCTGTCCTGGTCCTATTAGACCTCTCAGCGGCTTTTGATACCATCGACCATGGTATCCTTCTGCAGCGCTCGAGGGGTTGGGTATAGGGGCACTGTGCTTGGTGGTTCACCTCCTACCTCTGGGGGTCGCAGTCAGTATTGGCGGGGCAGAGGTCTACCTCGAGGGTGCTCTCTTGTGGGGTCCCTCAGGGGTGGTCCTCTCCCTGCTATTTAACATCTACATGAAGCCGCTGGGTGAGATCATCCGTGGTTTTGGGGTGAGTTTCCATCAATGCTGATGATACTCAGCTGTACATTTCCACCCCAACCAGATCGGTGATGCCCTCTCCCTGATGACCCAGTGTCTGGATGCGCGGATCTGGATGAACGGAAACATGCTTCGTCTCAACCCGCCAAGACTGAGTGGCTGTGCATACCGGCATCTCGGCCCAGTTTGGAGTGTCCATCTTTGGCCATAGGGGAGTGGTATTACCCCCTGTGGATAGGGCGAATCTGGGGTCCTCCTGGGCGTTCGGCTCGGTTGGAGGAGCAGGTGGGGGCCGCCAGGGGGCCTTTGCCCAGCTCCGTCTGGTTCGCCAGCTGCGCCTTTCTGGACCGAGATACCCTACGCGGTTACTCATGCCCTTGTTACCTCCAGACTGACTACTGCAACGCTCTCTATTTAGGACTGCCCTTGCATACCATCCGGAGATTGCAGCTGGTGCAGAATGCGGCAGCACGGGTGGTGATGGGAGTTTCCCGTTCTCCCATGTTACCCCCCTCCTCTGCCTTCATTGGTTGCCGGTTGCACTCCGGGTGAGATTCAAGGTCTTAGTGTTAACATACAAAGTCCTTCATGACATGGGTCCCCAATATTTAAGGGCGGCTCCTGCCGACATCAAATGCCAACCGCCCTGTGCGAGCACATAGGCAAGGACTCCTTGGGGTCCCATCAGCTGGCCAATGCCGGCTGGCGGTCCCCCGACGATGAGCCTACTCTATAGCGGCCCCTGACCTCTGGAACCAACTTCCCCTGGAGCTCCGTCTGGTCCCTGACCTCCGCACCTTCCGCCATGACTTGAAGACCTGGTTGTTTAACCAATCCGGGTTGTGATTTTCTGGGATGGGATGGTTTTATGGGATAGTTTTATAGGATAATTTTATGGGTCGAATTTGTAGTTGTAATGGGGCTTATTTAGTTTAATCTGCTTTTAAATTATTTATTATTGTTGTTGTTTTATTTGTAAGCCGCCCCGAGTCTTTGGAGATGGGGCGGCATATAAGTCCCATTAATAAATAAATAAATAAATGTGACTGGGTGGTCGTGGCCAACTCAATATTACTCATGTCGAGAGGTGCCTCTCTTTGCCCCTCCCAGCCCTGCCTCATCTCTCCCCTCCCAGACACTCTTTGTAACCTTGGGTGGCCGGGCAAGTGGCTGGGTGGCAAGGTGAGGAATGGCTAGGAGGGGAGAGGCAAAGCAGGGCCAGACATGGTGAGGCACACTATTCAGCTGGTTCGCCAAACTGCACAAAAGTTAGATACCGGTTCTCCTGAACCAGTGCGAACCTGCTGAATCCCACCACTTCTGGAGTGGTTGTTACATTCTCAATCTATAGGTAGCCCTGTCTGGATTGTTGTGGTGCATCAGCTAAGACAAAAAGGATGGCCGGCCTTATATATATTATAAATATATATTTATGGTACCTTTATACTAGGAACAAGTGCCTAATTGCAGCAATGAATTGTAGTGTTGATCGTGGGAGAGATTTATGATGGATAATTAAAAAGACTTGCATAGAAGTAGACACAAATCAATCCTTAGGTTTCTTGAGATGGGATGTTGGTTCTAATGAAACACCAAGTGTTGCGGCAGTTTTGGTTGTACCCCTTTCCATCAATGCTGTGAAACGATTACAACATCAAAATATCTCTCCTGTCAAGTGCAAGAAATCAGGATCCAGGATAGAGTTCAAAAGCACTGCAAGGTTATTTCATGCAACCTATACATAAGGAGCTGATCTCAAGAATTAATTGGTGGCAGGTAAGAGTCAATGGACTTCAAAGGGGGCTGGATTTAGGTCTCTTTCAGAGGCGCAGGGATTCTATACTGATGGTGTACTTGACCCCACCTTCAGGATCTGCCTGGTCATCTCTTACATCTCCCTGCATAACATCATCCCATTGGAGATAACATCTGCCCCACTTCCATGCTCTTTCCCAAGGCCCTGAAAACACAGTTCTTCCAAAGGGCCTGGGGACCCCAGAATGATACGGAGCCCATCATGTGACTGGTCTTATTGTTGTTGATGGGATGTGTTGAGATTCATTGTTTTTTGTACTGGGGTTTTATCTTTGTAAGCTGCCCAGTCACCAAGAGTGGGCAGATAGATAGATAGATAGATAGATAGATAGATAGATAGATAGACAGACAGAATAAAATAAAGTAAAATAAAATAATAAAACAAAACAGAACAGTGCCTCACTATGAAACTATGTGGTCGAGCTTAGTTTTTGGGGAGGAAAATAAGGAGAAAAAAAAATCTGCCTACCAGCATCTATCGGTATTCATCTGGCTAGCATCCTGTCAGTGTGTGAGACAGTTGAGGGCTGTTTGGAAACTGAAAGAGTATTTGCTGTGTGAGCAAGAAAGAGACAGCAAGGAGCCTGGGTATGGCTTCGCTCAACTGCTCTGTACTAAAGCTGGTTGCTGCTCTGAAACTGAAACGGAAACTCCTCTGCTTGTGTTTTGCATTTGGAACATATATTTTTTCAGGTGAGGAAGGGGAGTAGAACTCTTTAGCATCAGAGTGTGTTAATAATAATATACAAAATAATACTAATGCTCTGATGGTCATTTCGAAAAAAACCTTTCTTAGTGAGCCCCTAGAAGCCAAGAGGAACATACATGCCAAATTTCAAGTTTTTAGGCTTTACGGTTCTGGAGATTTTGTGATGATGCGTGAGTGGTCTTTCACTTTTATATATAGAGATAACGTAACTAAAGAATTGCTTTCAGAACTATCCCAATGAAAGAGCTATTCTCTAGTGTGGAAAAACTACACAGTACTTGTTCTTCCCAATTTATTCTGACTGCTAAGATCTGTACGAGTAGCAGTCCTGCAGAATTATGATTCTTTTTTCAAAGGAGCTGTGGTTAGGATCCGAAGAGTTCATTTAGAGCTTGCCACAAGCTTTCCAAAGAGAACAAGCCCACCTTTGATATTACAGTGCTCTGCCAAATCATTGCATTTCAAATTCCGCTCCAATCCAGAACGGTTTGTCAAGTAGTAGTTGGGTGATACTGAACCTTGTGCTCAACCCTGACATCTCCAAAGGGTTGATAGACATGAATTGCGGCACCTGTCAAGGTGCTATTCTTCTGAGGATGATGTGAGGAATTGTCCATCAAAACTGATGGACAGCTTTTGTCACACCAGCAATGTCACTTAGGAAAGAATTCACCAGCTTCTGGACTGCTGGAGGAGGTCTAGCTAAGCAGAAAGCTGGGTTTGAAAAATGCATAACGAAGGAGTGCATTAGTGAGACATTTAGTAGATTTCATCTACTCTCCATACCTTGTAGATTATTGGCCAAGATAATTCTTGAGTGTGGCTTCTATGCTTTGCTAGAGTGCACTATGAAGAATCATGTCTGTGTTGAATTATTTTGTTTCACCAGGTGACTAATGGAAAGTAGATAAGCCATTTCATTTTTATTCTTTTGAATTTAATCTCTCTTGAACTGAACTCGAATTTCTAAACACTATACCGACTTATCCGTGTTGTCTGTCTGGCAGCTGTAGATGACTGCTTTGCTAGTGCCTTCTTTAAGGATTATTGTTTTCAACGTTTATTCCAATCTGTTATCCTGAGATATCTGAATCATCTCTTATTCAAGTAGTAACTAAGACCAACCAAGTTTGTCTTTGTTGGGATCAGCCAAGAGAAGCTTGGCAGGGACACCTGTTAGGCATTTAGAGCAATAGGAAAAGGAAGGATATTTTCACTACGTCTAACCCTTCCTCTCTAGACTTAGAATAACTTTATTGTCATTTTAAATGTACACTAATCGGCATACATTAAAATGAAATTTTGTTGCATACAGCTCTGAAAGAGTCACCACCTCTAATATACACTACATAACCATGACAAACAAACAAACAAACAAATAAATATGATTATACCCACATATATTATACTAGCACAATACCCGTGCTTCATTATGAAACTATGTGGTCGGGTTTAGTTTTTGGGGAGGAAAATAAGGGAAAAAATTCTGCCTCTGCCTACCAGCATCCATCGATAATAGTCTGGCTAGCTAGCATCCTGTCAGTGTGTGAGAGAGTTGAGGGCTGTTTGGAAACTGAAAGAGTATTTGCTGTATGAGCAAGAAGGAGACAGGAAGGAGCCTGGGCATGGCTTAGCTCAACTGTTCTGTACTAAAGCTGCTTGGTGCTGTGAAACTAAAACTGAAACTGAAACTGAAACTCCTCTCCTCTGCTTGTGTTTTGCATTTGGAACAGATTTCTTTTCAAGTGGGGAGGGGGAATAGAACTCTTTAGCATCAGAGCATGTTAATAATAATATAGGAAATACTAATGCTCTGATGGTCATTTCAAAAAATCCTTTCATAGTGAGCCCCTAGAAGCCAAGAGGAACATACGTGCCATATTTCAAGTTTGTAGGCTTTACGGTTCTGGAGATTTTGTGATGATGCATGAGTGGTCTTTCACTTTTATATATATAGATGACACAGAGAAACAACACAATCTAGTTCGGATGTATACATGTACATGGTAAGATTGGGGAACAAAACTGTTACAGAATCTGGTAGTCCTGCTAGAGATACTTCGAAGCCTCCTCCTGGGGGAGCAACAAAAATGGACTGTAAAGTGTGTGTATGTAGTCTCTCACAATGCTTTGAGCTCTAAGCACATAGTGCTTGTAAGCAGGATCCTGAATAATGGGAAGTGAGCTTCCGATAATATCTACTGTTCTCACCACTCTCTGTATGAACATTCTGTCTGAGGCACTGCTGGCCACCAAACTGCTATCCCTTAAGATAATGGCCGTAAAGTTATAAGGTGAAGGGTGGGAGCATTTAATTTGATACAAACTCAAGATCCGTGCCAATTGTGTAAATACATAGTTTTGCAAGAAGTTGCACCAACTGAGAAGATAACCATTTATTTTGTTTTCTCAATAACCGGGAAACTAGGAACTAGCTAGAATTGGACTTCTGCCTAATGTTTTGATTGGTTCTTTACAAATCAGTATGATTGTAAGTCATATTGTTAATTGTAAATCAACATGGTCTCTCTCTCTTTCTCTGTCTCTCCCTCCCTCCCTCCCTCCCTCTCTCAAAAATTCTTAGTTGATAATTCTGGGGATGCAAAGTACCCCATATAAGTGAAAAATACCCGCTTTCTATAAATTCACAATTCCATTGTAGTATGTCCTCCCATCACCACAAATTATAGAAAAACAACAGAAATTTGGCAGGATTGTGTTAGGATTGTGTCACATCAGTCTCTCATTCCACAGCAAAATCTCTCAAAATGTTGGTCTCATTTGCTGTGCATGATGAGTTCTGAAACAATTAATGATCCTTCCTTCCTTCCTTCCTTCCTTCCTTCCTTCCTTCCTTCCTTCCTTCCTTCGACACATAAATGATACATAAACTTATAATAATATTTTCTTGACAGATAAACTTTTTCTGGATGAATATAAAGTCATTTCCCACCTTCTTTAGGCGACTTTTACACAACAGTGTGATATTGTGTGAATTTAGAGCAATAGTCATGTCAAAACAAAATACTGCGAGGTCCACCCCATCCGATTCTCCCAGCACTGGTTCTCTAAACTCTCAAAGATTGTGGCTTGTTCCCCCTAACACAAGCAACAAAAGAGAAGAGTCCTTGAGAATGTATAACAAGAGCCAAGAATATGCCCCGTTAAGCCTTATTTTCATTTTCTTTTCTTGCTTCCTCTTGCAGAATGTTTAAGCAGCAGGCCAATATAATTAGTAGCTTAATTCCATCTCTGCCTTGGCGTTGTAAAACAACAGTGTGTCCCAGGTGTGAGAAGGTTAAAATGAGAAGTACCCGTAGTTATGAAGCTGCAATAATGAGTTTCCTTCTACTTACCATGGATTTGTGTGATATACAACTTGCAATTAAGCATGGCTTGGTGATTCAGTGATTAATGTATATACGACTCCTAAAGGAGCTGTGTGTAAGGCTGGCCTGTCACATTCTCCTTGATGTTTACAGCTGGGTACCTATTAAAAGGAAGATGGAAAGGGGCATTTACAATTCAGTAACCTTTATGACAGTGAACTCTTTAATCAGCATTTTATTTCCTTTGTAACACTTTAGTCATCTACAAATGTCAGAATAAAATAGGGCCATGAAATATTTAGGATGGGCATGTGGAAATTGACTTCCCTAATTCAAGCTTCTGGGTCTTTTCATTTGATTGTTTGGGGACCCCTTACTTTTTTTTGGATGATTTATCACTAAATGCTCCCTACAGCGAGTTAAGCATTAGCATAGGTGAAATTATTCAAATCTTAAATTCTCTGATTCTGGAACCCGGTGCCCCTTTCTTCCTGTAACTGGTAACAAAAAGTTATTCAGATAAAACAATTGGTGTAGGGTTCTATTAAATTTATGGGAGAATGTCTCACGGAAATATGAACAGCAAGATTTGATAAGTTTTGTTTTTATAGTGGAAATTGAATAGGATGATCCATCATTTGACCTGAGATTAGGAAGATTGCTTTGTTTGTTTGTTTACTTATAAATCGCCTTTATCGTCTTCTTCTATATATATAAAAACAGCGGTGTGTGTGTGTGTGTATGTTCCAGCATAACTTTGGAACGCCTCAAGCAATTTCAACCAAACTTGGTACACAGATGATTTAACCTCTGGAAACAAAGAGTGTGGGGGTAAGACACCCCTAACACTCCTCGGTGTGTGTGTGCCTTAAAATGGCTTCTACTGTACAGCACAGTGGACTTGTCATGGTAACGGCTTCACAGTACTCCAGTACTCCACAGGTGGGCTCCCTCTCAGCCTTCCAAGGAAGTGTCAGGTGATTGGCCAAGTGCAATCAAAAAAATGAAACAACAGCGTGGACAAGAAACTCCCAAGGAGAGGAATAATGGAAGACTTATAATGCTGTGCCAGAAACAGTACAACAGTCTGAATCCTGACTACAGGAGTTTCCTGTCTAATTCAGGATTGGGATAAATAAATACCTGGCAATGCCAGGTTATCGGTTAGTTATTTTTATAAATAACTCAAGGCAGCAAACATATCCAACACACCTTCCTCCTCCTGTTTTCCCATAGCAACAACCATGTGTGGTAGGCTGGGCTTAGAAAGTGACTGGCACAAAGTCACCTAGGTTGCTTTCATGCCTAAAGCGGGACTAGAACTCTCAATTTCCTAGTGATTGGTCCAAATTCAACCAACTGGCTTTCATGGCTAAAGGGAAACTAGAATTCCTGGTCTCCTGGTGATTGACTCAAAGTCACCCAGCTGGCTTTCATGTCTAAGGTGGGACTTGAATTCACAGCCTCCCACTTTCTAGCCTGGTGCCTTACCCATCCAACCAAACTGGCTTTGTGAATGGCTTTTGAGTCTAAGGAAAACAAAAATCAAATATAGAAGCATTTTATTGAAGTCAGGTTGCCAAGCAAATGATGGGACTTCATTTCCGTACTAGAACCCTGCTTTATTGCATAAGATTTAACTTTATGATACAAGGTTCCTGGACTTTAATGGCTCTATTCAGAATCAGAAGATAAAATTCTGGGTCGATCTATTTCAGATTGTAATTGTAGCATATCTTTGAATGTTTTGTCAAGTTAAAAGCTATTGTAAAATAGACCATTTAAATAAGTTCATCATGAGGTTATTTATTATATGCTGAGAGCTCTTCTGTGGCCAAGATTTGGAAACAAGATCTAGCTAGACTTTGGCATTGAAGCCATCTAGAATTCTGCCATCTTGTTCTATATAATATCTTGGATTTTCTAATCTCCAGGGACAGGAATTCAAAGGAAAATGGAGAAGCAGCTGAATGAATAGCTTAGAGAGAAATCAGATCAGGTCCTTAGCACTGAGCCCAACATCCAAGCTATCATTGGAAAGGCAGTTTGGTCTAGTGGTTAAGGTGCCAAGCTAAAAGCCAGGAAACTGCAAGTTCTAATCCCACCATAGGCATGAAAGCCAATTGAATAATTTTGAGCCAATCAATAGCAGATGGTGAGTTTTAATCCTGCCTTTCTCAAGAAAGCTAGCTGGGTGACTTTGGGCCAGTTATCAGAAGACCCTGAATTCTAGTCCCACTATATGGCATGAAAGTTGGTTTGGTGACTTTGGGCCAATCACCAGGAGACTGTGAGTTCTAGTCCTGCCTTAAGCATGAAAGATGGCTGGATGACTTTTGGCCAGTATCTCTCTCTGCCCAACCCAATTCACAAGGTGGTTATTATAGGGAAAATAGGAGGAAGAAGGAATATTCACCACAGTACAGTATGTTTGCCACCTTGGGTTATTTATAAACAATGTAATAAAGGTGGGATATTAAATATATAAACAAACAAACAAACAAATAAATAAAATGGACTCTGACACCTCAGTCTAAATTCTTAAGAATCTTTGAGCCATCTTCCCAAAGAAGAACATCCCCTAGTGAATTTACTCATTATAATAGCCAAAAACCAGATTTTGAGAATCAGTTGAATTCTAAGCTCCATGCCGGAGAACTGTCTGACTTTCAGATCAGAAGTAAATTTTTCTGGGCTAGTTAAGAGCTCTCATAACTAAGACATCATTGGCAGAACAAATTCTTTTCCGGGGGTCTGAAGATCTGTCTCCAACCTTCCTTGCTTTCTGACCTGAGATGATACTTAACAACAACAACATCAACAAACCCCACAAAGAACATACATATAGTGACATATGCATATTTATAATGCGTTCATAAAAGTAACATACCTTCTAACCTTATCCCAACAAATCAGGCCTAAGAATACAATGAAAAATTGGTGGATAAACAGAATCTAATTTAATGCAGTATATAAGAAATATACTTTCTGAGCATTTCTTTGCAAAATCATTTAGATTGAGTGATGCCCTCCAGCTTTGACTTCATTAATTAACTATTCTATTCTTGCTAGCTACCATACCACGTTGGACATTTTATTTACATGCCCATTTTTAAATATCCAAGAAGCTGTAATGATTTAAGGGGCAATAAAAGAGAAAAAAAATAGTTCTTTGTCTGGCAGGTTTTTATTTCTGCCTTCAAATATTGACCAAAGTGCAATCTTAAGATTTATTACATTTTGAGTACAATGCATTCTTGAAACATTATATTCCAGAGTTTGTGAACAAAGAAACAGTGTTCATCATAGGTGATTGGAATTCTCTTCTCGGGTACAATTTTGCTGCAACTCATCATACATAATAATGGATATTTACAATATGAGTGAGTGTAGTAGATATTAAATACAATCATCTGTACCCCTATAACTCTCTGGTTTGGCTCTGCAACCAAACAAGACAGACACAGACTTCAATGGATAATTGGAACTGTAGAAAAAACAATGGCTACCAACCTGACTTCAATCAAGGACCTGTGTACTGCACAAGTCAAAAAGAGGCTGTGAAAATATTTATGGACCCCTCACATCCTGGACATAAAGTGTTTCAACTCCTACCCTCAAAATGACGCTAAAGGGCACTGCACACCAGAACAATTAGACACAAAGACAGTTTTCCCCCTCATGCCATCACTCTGCTAAACAACTAATTCCCATAACACTGTTCAACTATTTAGTAAGGCTCTATTACTATTATTCTTCTCATCCTTCCTATTACCTATCTCTTCCAACTTATAACTATAACCGTGTTGCTTGTATCTTACAATTTATATTGTTTTATTTGCTCCCTAGTATGATTTGATTGCTTATGATTATCACTGTGTTGTATCTTATGATTCTTGATGAACTTATTTTATTTTTTCTTTATGTACACTGAGCTTATGCACCGAAGATAAATTCCTTGTGTGTCCAATCACACTTGGCCAATAAAGAATTCTATTCTATTCTATTCTATTCTATTCTATTCTATTCTATTCTATTCTATTCTATTCTATTCTGAGTAACCTCCAAGTCTTTCTCTCTCATTTCAACCGAAACTGTTCTCATATGCCAAATTAAAACCCAGCTGACTTTGAAGTAGATATCAATTCCTTTACGATTCAGTCTATTGGCTAAGTCCTTCCTCTATTTTCCATCATGGGCTTTTTAGCTTGTCCAGGATGAAGCACGTGGCTTGGCACAACCCATGAACCTGATGGAAACTTGACAAGGTTGATTGTCCTTGCACGCAAGAGAATTTTCCTAAGAATGCTGTGCATTGGATTTATCTCAATCAGATGGATCACGTCTCACTCTTTTGGCTGCTACTGGTGATGATCAAAGGCATCCATCTTTCCTTATGGCTTGTTTCATGCTATCACATCCAGGGCCGATCATGCACAGTGGTGTAATGTTTTTTAAGCAGTGCTGATGGAAATCCCTGGAAAACAACCATGAACCTCTCAACCTGGTCCATTGGAGATCTGATGGGATTTTCCTTGGAATCAGGCAATTTTATTTGGGGGGTCAGGCAGTTTCAGCTCTTATGGAAGGTACTTCATTAGAGAAGAGTGCCCTCAAATTTTGATTTTTTTTTCTTCCACTATATAATGTATTAATAAAATATAGAGAAAAGTGTCCCACCCACATTTGAGATATTTGTTGGTATGAAATGATGAGAATGATGGCAACAGTTGCTGATTTTTAGAGTCGCTTACTGTATATAACAGAGTAAGACAAAAACAAAGTTGGAATGGATTTTAGAGTTATTCTAGTCCAAACTCCTGCCCAAGCAGGAGACCCTGTACCATTTCAGATAAATGGATATCCAGTCTCTTCTTAAAAGCCTCCAGTGATGAAGGCAAGCTCTTCCATTGGGACAAAAATAGCATGCATTATTTCCCATCCCCCCCACCAAAAAAATGCTGAACCAATCCAGTTGAACCGGGAACAATTATCTTTACATTGTCTTGCTCCTTTCAAGATTCAAGTGGAAAGCTGTAAAGTAGACTCCAGTTGTTCCTTCTGTATTATTAATACTTTCCATCTTGGAGACCATTAACTAAATATTTGTTTTGCCTACATAGATAAACCATCCTTGATAATAACGTAAGTGTGGCATTGGATGAAGAAATAATCAGGAATTGATCGTCCAGAATTTTTTTCCTCGCTAATTAATTTGTTTTAAGATATTTACATACATTTATTTAAAATATTCACATGGGCTCTTTCTACTTCCAACAAATAACTGTCATTGGTAGCTATTGGAATGCAATGTGACCTCACCCATGATAGAATCAAAGAGCTTCAGCAGTTATTATAACGGTGTCATTATATTTCAGAAACTTGTGCAACCAAGCAAGGTTTTTTTTTTGAAAACCTTGGCCAGGATGCTATAGCTAAAGGGACTTGAAAATAGTTTGCTTTTATTAGCTTTTAATAAGGACGAAAAGATACTGTAGATCTTCTGTGTCAAAGTCATATTAGCCTTTGGTAGGGTGGAGAAAGATTTTTTTTTTGAGTGCAACTGGTATGGATATGAAGGGGGATTTTTACATGATGACTTCATATGCCCATGTGGGAGCCCTTTTCCATACTTTTGAAGCTTTTCTTTTCTTATCTTTTCTTTTCTTTTCTTCTCTTTTCTTTTCTTTTCCCTTTCCTTCCTTCCTTCCTTCCTTCTCTTTCTTCCTTCTTTCTTTCCTTTCCTTTCTTTCTTCCTTTCTTCTTCCTTCCTCCATCCATCCATCCATCCTTTTAATCTATCCACCCATCCATCCATTCTTGCCTTTATTGTTTTTACAAATAACTCAAAGCAGTGAACATATCCAATCTTCCTGCTTCTATTTTTCCCTACAATTACCCTGGGAAGGGAGTTGGGCTGAGAATGTATGACTGACCCAAGGTCACCCAACTGGCTAAGGCAGGACTTGAACTCTCCATCTCCTGATTTCTAACCTGGCACCTTAACCACTAGACCAGGAGTCCCCAACTCCCATTCCGTGAACTGGCATTGGGCTGCGGCATGCCAGAAACTGGGCTGTGCATACAACTGAAGCCCCATCTGCAGGATGTACTCAGCATGTGAAACCATGGCCCCTCTGGTCCACAGAAAATCCTCTCCACGGAAGTGGTTCCTGATGCCCCCAAAACTGGGGGCCGCTAGACTAGACCAATCACGCTTTAGATGTTCATATTAGTGTATCACCTTGAATCAACTGAGTTTGAGTCTTCGTGTAGACACAACCTTGAATCCTTGAAAGCTAGTTGTGTGAAGGAAATGAACAAGCCAGAATACCCAACCCTGCCCTCTCCACTGGTGTATGCTTGGGCATATACACTGGTGTATATAATGTGATACCTGAATGCACAGAAGCACTCTCTAGACAGGGGTGTTGACTTATTACTGTTGGCTAAGAACAAAATAAGAATGGTCCTCCCTGGGTTCTTTTTTTTGTAAAGTTTTTTTTATTTTTAAACATACATCAATATCATTGCATGGACAGTTCGGCATCTGAGTGTCATTCATTTTGGTACAAAAGTAATATTGATACAAATAAAAGTCGCTGCATTAATCAAACTTACGTGGTCTAATGTTATTATACGTATCTGTATCAGCACATAGTACTTCATTTTTCAATTATTCGATATTTGCTACATCCTTGTAATAGTAATAACATTATTTTTGAGCATACCTGATAACATCCTTTTTCAAAATCTGTTCTTAACCTCTAACATTCACTTTAAATGTGTTATATAAGAATATGTATAACAATATTCCCCATTTCTAATTTTTAATCTATTCTAATTTCTAGTACAGCCAATCTTTTTTTTTTAATTTTTATCCATCATCTCTCATTCTCTTGGAAATTTAACTTCTTCTCTTTTTAATTTACCTCCCATATTCCTCCCTTGGGTCCTTATCTATATCTTTCATATCCAACCTAACCATTATTTCCATCCCCACTATTTTTTGTTGCCAGTCCACCCGTGAGTCTGCCAAATCAACCCATCCTCCCTGGGTTCTGAGTGTGTTCCTGGAGAGGGTACGGGCTCTTCCGTGTTCCTCTAGGCAGAGCTGAGCCTGCTAAGTCTCTTTGGCAAACAGTCATTATAAAGGACAGCAGAACCCAGCCTCGAGTCCAGCACGTACTTTCCAAGTAGGAATTCTGAGCCCATTTGTCACAACTTGTTACCACCGGATGGGAGCTGGCACCATGGACCTAATCATCCAGGGCCAGACTGTCCCCAGAGATTGCAGGTGGCTTTGACTCTCTCGGCTTCCACCTCCCTCCTCCTCCAGCCTTTCTTTCTTTCTTCCTCCCTTTCGTTTTATTTTTATTTTATTTCCAAGCAATTTGGAGTCTGCCCTGGTGCTAAGCGTTGCCTCCTTTTAAGTTGGGCTATTTAAATGTTTATCCTTTCTTTACTACTTGACCTTTTCCCCCCCCTTTCCTCGGCACTCTGGGGTTCTCTTTGCCTAGCTTGCTTTTGTATTTCATGAGCTCAGTAAAGCGTGGCCTTCAATTCCCTTGTTCTGGTGTTTTCACTTAAGACCAGGAATGATGAGCAAAAGGTTTCAGGCTCAATCCTTAAGAAAGGGCCGCTGTGACAGGGATTATTATTTATTTGTCATCTTGGATGTAATAAGCTGTAGGTACAGCATCGAGAGGGCTTGATTTATTGCACTGTCAGCTGGAGCTAGCAGGGCGTCTGCTGTCGTGCGAAGATGGAACCCACGTTGTCAGCTCGGTCGATCTGTCTCTGCCAAGCGCACTCCCTCTCTCATAACACATTCCCATTTCATGCCAGAATACATAAACAATCTTTCATTATTTTGATGCCTTTTTCATATTTGTTCTTTACAGAACATAAAGTTTGAATTTATGGGTTTCCTTTACATTATTTCAACACAACTCCACCATTTTACGGGTTGGTGGTTTAACTCGCGGAAATGGGCTGCCAGGTGATTTAGTTATTTTGGCTTTCGGGTTTTATGGTTATTTAATATCGTGGGGTGCCGAGGAACGAGCCGACGGCGGTTTGGGGGGAATGGATGGAGGGCTTGGGAGGGGGCTGATCAGCAGTACTTGGTGGAACTAGAAATGACGAAGAGAAGTAGAATCCAATTTGGTTAATTTTTAATTGCCCCACTCCATTGCCAAATCCTGCTTGCTTAATATCCCAGTGACATTAGGGTTCCTTTAATCAGAGGGACACAATAAACTTATGTATGGGGGGGGGAATAATCAAATTAAGATGGGTACTTAAATAGCCTGCAAATGAATTTCAGTCACAATTTTGAGATGACTCTTATGAATGGTGATGCATCAATGAACTGAAATTTATTTCAGGGTCTTTTAAGAATGTATCCCTGCTGAACCGTTTGCTTGAGCTGAGCTACTGCATGCAATGCCTAATATTGCTGTATTGCTGTTTTTAGAGGATGCTGCAATTATGTGGTATAATTGTTTATAGGCAGGGATCTGATAGAAGAAGAAGGATGCCTTCTATCATAGGAAAAAGTATCCATCTGATATTTGTTATCTTATGCTGCATCTATCTATCTATCTATCTATCTATCTATCTATCTATCTATCATCTATCATCTACCTATCTTGTCCCTCCCTCCCTCCCTCCTCCCTCTCCCTCTCTCCTTGCTGGATGCACTACTATTTTTAATTGCAGGTGTTCCTTGCAAGATGCAGCTGCTCTTTTGTGTACAATGTAGTCTGTTGGCAGAAAAGAATGACAAATATGTTCTGGAAGAAAATCCATGTTGACGGGAAAGTCCTTTGCAAAAATTGTAGAATTATAAAGCGGGAAGGAGGCATTTAGCCATCAAACCAAACCTCATTCTGCGTGTGGGAACCCCGGATGGGAATGTCCATCATGGAAAGTAGAAATCTGTTCATTTCAATGACTTCAAATGAAGATTTTGTCCCCCCCCCCACTTTCTGGAGTTTTCAGTTTAATCACCTGCACGCACCCATTTTGCTCTGACGTACTATATGTAACTGTAAATAAAACCTACATCCAGGCTGAAAAGTAGGCTGGGAAGAGTCGCGAACGTGAAATTTCATCTCCAATAAGTTATGTTTGGATTTTTATTTGGGAAAAGAGGAATACTTGGGCAAGGTTTAATGGATCTGGATTTACAAATGCATGATAGTTTTTCTCAGCTGTTTGTTCCTAATGCAGCTTTCATTCGGACGGATGGGAATAGGCTGAGCTCACATCACATAGCCGTGGCTTGTTATCCCTTTTGCAAAGAAAACCCAAGTTAATTAATGTGAAAAATTTGTTTTGCATCCTTGCCTTTTCTCTCTCTTCCCCTTATTTAAAGACGAACATGCCAAGGCTCCATTTTTCCAGAAAAAGCCACTTGTCACTCTGACCTCCTCTTTTAAGTGTCTGATGTGTTTTCTCAGAGTAATCTGTGAATAACGTTGCATCCAGCTAGCAGAGAAACGGGGAGTGATAGCAGAATTAATATCTCGAAGCGTTGATAATTATATATCAGAATCTAATTTTTAGCACAGAAAATGTGTTAATGACAGAGGAGAAAACAAAACCCCCTCACTTGTCCCAGCAGGATCCAAAGTGTCATTTATTATTTCTCAGCTGGGTATCTATCAAGTTTATGGGTTAATTTTTCTGGAGACTGTTATTTATGGGGTTTTGTTTGTTTTCAGCCATCATTACTAACAATACGGTTAATAGCAATCATTTGTTATCCGGCACCAGTAGTGATGCTTCAGATGCAAGCAGTGAACTGAGAATACTCATTTGGGAGCTGAGTAAGGCTTTGACAGGTCCCATTTATAACAAGCTCATTCCATAATGTCCGGCCTATTAATAAAATTTTGTTGCTGTCTAATTAGAGATGTCGGTATATGGTAGTCTGGCAGGCAAGGGCTTCTTCAAATATTGCTTTCTTTGGTTGCCTCATACATAAGGATGTCACAGCATAGCATCTTGAGCATGAACAAGTTTAATAAACTTCTGAATCACTAAATGTCTATGGAGATTCTTAGTCATCAAGGTCATGGTTGTCCCAAAAGGTGCTTTTTCAAGAGGCAACTGGATGGGTGTTTTAAGGATTGTTTTTAGCGTTTTAATTCTAAATTGGGTTTCTTATTTAATCTCTTTTTAATTGTATATTTTGTAATTGTTTTTATGTTTGTACGCCGCCCCGAGTCCTTAGGGAGATTGGGTGGCCTAGAAATCAAATAATAAATAAACAAACAAACAAACAAACAAACAAACTGGACTTTCTGGTTTTCCTGTGAAGACGTTTCTCTTCTCACTTTTTTCAGTTCTGACTGAATGGTGGGGGAATGGAAGAATTTATACTCCTTGCAGACAGCTGGTCATTTGCATTCTTTTAGAGGGTCATTGAGGCCACTTGGAGGTTTATCTGTGTCCTCAGGGTTACCAGAGTGGTGCAAATGGGTGTGGAACAGCTTGAAAAGATTGTGTTGTGGAGCTATGCTTTCTGCGGGATGTTTTCTGCCATGTTGAACATCCTTCCATTCCCCGCCATCCAGTCAGAGCTGAAGAAGCTTCTTGGGTGAGAAATGAAACATCTTAGAAGAAAAACAAGAGAGTCCAGTTGCCTCTTGAAAAAGCACCTTTGCATAAGGATGTTGCATTGGGTTGTACCAGAAGAAGCCATACTTTAGATCACGGGTGTCCAACCTTGGCAGTGTGAAGATTTGTGGACTTCAACTCCCAGAATTCTCAACTCCCAGGTCATAGCTGACTGGGAATTCTGGGAGTTGAAGTCCATAGGCCTACAAGTTGCCAAGGCTGTTTTATATCTTAAATTCACAGGGCTGGAAGGGAACTTGGAGGTCTTGTAGTCCAACACCCTGCCCATGCTCCACTCCTGAGAAGTGTGGCCAGGTGTTTATGGACCAAAGCTCTTTCCAAGATGGTTCCATAGGAAGCCCTTAGATGGGCCTCCATAGCCATTTTTGGTTACTTAGAAACAAACAAAAAACTTTTCTGAGAGATGGTGGCTATAAATATATGATAAATTAGAATGAATGAATGAATGAATGAGTGAGTGAATGAATGAATGAATGAATGAATGAACAAATGAAAGAAATTTTATTCAGGGCTTTTACACTCCTTGTTGTCATTTAATTTGGTTGGTTGTAGTGCTTCTAAAGATTGCTTTGGAAGATTCCAATCTTCCAAAGATTGATGATAATAGCGAGGCCTATTCCACAACAATTTGTTGAGTACCATCTTGGCTACTGCTGTAGCAAGCCAGTCCTAATGGAAGGACAAAGAAAGGACCAAGGAGAATCAAAGAATAAAACAGTTCACAGAACCATATTCCCTTTTAGGAGTGCAGGACCTTGTGCATGAGGTTGGATTGCTAGTCATTTTTTAATGTCTTCTGTGAAATCAATTGTTCGGTCATTACCATTCCTGGAAGTTGTGTCAGCATCGTATCTTTTACACATTCCAGTATGTTGAATGTTGAGCTTCTGCAGAATTTCTGCCCCTTAGTATGGAACGCACAAAAGAAACGCACTGTTTTCAGTGGGGTTCAAATGCCAAAAAAAAGAGTTGTCGGTTTGCAACAGGAGAAAGGCCTATTGCCAGCTAATCAAAAAAAGTGACACAGAAAGCCTGGGATTTTCAGGAAGAGAAATGCTGGTGGAATCTAACAAAAATGCAGCATCCACAAATGACTCTGCAGCCTTACCAAAATGTAGAATAGTTTCTTTTTAAAAGTTTTTGCTTAAAGCGAAGTTCCAGAATTTTGGAGATCTTGAAGAGCCATGGTGGTTAAAATGAAATATTGCAGGCTAATTCTGCCCACTGCCATGAGTTCGATCCTGGCCGGTTCAAGGTTGACTCAGCCTTCCATCCTTCCGAGGTTGGTAAAATGAGGACCCAGATTGTTGGGGGCAAGAGGCTGACCCTGTAAGCCACTTAGAGGGCTGTAAAGCACTGTGAAGCAGTATATAAGTCTTAAATGCTATTGCTATTTTTTTCCACTGAATTCTTTTACTGATTAAAAATTCTGATTTTTTTTTTTTACTGATCAAAGATTCACTAACTTTTTTTACTGATGTAATTTTAAGTTGCTCCCTGCTTTAGAACTTTCTCTGCATCCCTGAATAAGATGCTCTCCATGATGCTCTGCCTTTTTTGTTTCCTCCTTTGAAAACAGTGTCTTCCTTTGGTGCTCCTGTCAAACGCGGTGTTGTGCAAATCTAAAGCCCGGTGGATGTCTGGCCTCCTTCCCCTAAACTGCACTTGACACAGAACTTATCAACTCCTTAATTAGTGATACATTTTCTCCTGGTGATCCTTATTGATGTTTTGTAGAAGGGAAGACGAATTGAAGCAGCATCTTGACGCCGGGGTGAATTGTTTTTCCGAAAATTCCGCCTGCTACATCTCTCTTTGCATGTCTCTCTCTCCTTTTGCTTCCTCCCCTCCAAGAGAAAAGGTTGGAAAAAAAGCCACACGATAGAAATCAGATTTCGGCATTCGCGATGTTGGGGTGGGTTGTGTGTCTGTGTCTGTGTGTGTGTGTGTTTGTGTTTTTGCTTGCCTCTGCAATAGAAAACGACAAGCGTCAGGCCTTCCATCAGCAGATCAGGGAGATCTAGTCGGGAGACGAAAGACTCCCTAGCGGCAGGGACAATGCTTGGATGTGATTGTGAAATGGGCCAGGATGAAGTCGGCACTGACAAAGTGTGCCGATTGATGGATGGACAAAGCTGAGCAGTGGATGCAAGAATGGATGAGGGCAGAGAGGGAATTTAACAGAGACAAACAGAATGAACGACAGAGAGAAATTGCCTCTTGAAGTATTCTGGCGGGTTGCAGTCCACAAGCAATTTACTTACTGCTAACAGAACCGACGGGAGTTGTTTCTCTCTGCAGATTCTCTTAAAACGTACAAGAAGACGGAATATCTCCCAAATTCCAGCTCCTGTGCTTCTTCATCCCTCTTCCTGATTCCCACACAGTTACTCAGCTCAAAACTGGGTATTTAATCATTGGAAATATCTTCTCAGGTTCTATTTTCCATGAAATATTTTGTGTACAGTGAGTATTGGAATAGGGTTTCCCCCCAATAAATCTTTCAGTGCCAATTATTGTTGTACACCCTAAAATTTTATTAACAAATTAAAGACATGCATGCATTTTCACACACACACATACACACACATTAGAAGGACTAATTTAGGATTAATCATATATATTTTATATTATATTATATTATATTATATTATATTATATTATATTATTTAATATTATATTATATTATACACACACACACACACACACACACACACACAAACACACACTGTGATGATCCAGGGCGTGGCACAAAGGCAACACAGTCAATTAAGCAAGAAGAATCCCTTTAATACCTCCAACTTTGCCCCCAATGTCCAGGTTACCTTCAGCTGGAGAAAAAAACTCCCTAAAACAGTCTTTAAGTGGAGAAAATTCAGTCCAAAAACAAAGTACATACAAACTGTAACTAACGCAGCCTCCCTTTTTAAACACTGTGTTCCCAGCTGCAGCTAATGAAGGGAATCAGGGCCCTTTCCTCCCTGTAAGCCATGCAACCCACATTGCTCCCTTCTCTGTTCCTCCCTGCATTCACTAGGATGAAGAGGAGGTGGGCCTGTGTCTTACTCTGAATTCCCGCTGCCTTACTCTACCTCTCCCCTGCTCTGCCCAGCCGAACTTCGCCCTTCCCCAGTTTCTTCCACAGCTACTGGAGTCACACTCCCACTCCCTGTCAGCTGCTCAGCCTCACCCTCCAAATCAGATTCTGACAGGGGCATGAAACTCACATTTATATATCTGTATATAGACTAAGGATTAATTTTGGTTGCAAAAGAACAATTCATTTAGCAGGTAGATGAAGTACAAATAGCTAACCCCATGAATATGCTATGAAAGTATTAGCAATTAATAAGAAAATAAGTTTTTAAAAAGACCTTTGGGACTACATCAAAATTTTACTGTCCAGAATAGTCTGCTACTGATTATATGTGAAGGCATAAGTAATATGTTTTTTTTGTCAAAAGTATATATATAGCTGTTTTTCTATTATTAAGCTTAAATGAAGCAGATGATCATTTACAGTTTATCCAAAATCCATTTTGATGCAGCATTAAAATAAGTATATTTATTTGGATTAAGTAAATGTAACAGATGATTTCTTGATCTGAATTGTTAGCTGTGTTGAACTTTTTTTAAAATAAATACCATGGATAACTTCAGATACATGCATACATGTATGTATACATACTGTCATGCCCCTGGTGGAGACTGACTCTGAGGAAGAGGAGGAATAGCCAACAGGGAGTGGAAGTGTGGCTCCAGAAGTGGTGGAAGAGGCTGGGGAAGGGCAGAGGCCGGCTGAGCAGTCAGAGGAGGACTCAGGCCCATCTCCTATCCATCCCAGGGCATGCAGGGAGGAGAGGATCAGGGAAAAGTGGGGTCTACTTGGGAGGAGAGGGCCATGATCCTCCTCAGGGCTTACAGCTGGGAGCTATGGATATAAGTTCATAAATGTGTAATTAGAATTGCTGGAGTCAAAGTTAGTGTTTTAGTTCTAAAGAAGGTTTATCTTGGTTGGCATTCTTCCAACGGATTGTCCCTGGTTATCTTCCTGAAGCTGGCAATTATCTATCCTGGTCTGTCGAGGAACTTTATTCAATGCGGTTTGTTTTTGGCTTTTGCTTCGTTACCGGCTCTTTGAATGTGAACTGTGTTTCTTACCTTTGAAATGTTATTTTGACTCCTCCACTGTGAACAATTAAACAGTGACGCCAAGTTGAAGGCATTAAAGGACTTTTAGTTACATTTTGGATTTTGTGATATTTCTGAGATACTCTGGGTCATCACACATACATTCAGTGGAGTTAAAATTAAATAATGCTGCTGGTAGGTTCATCCAGTACGCCAAACTAGCTTAAGCAATGGCATATTTTCCAAAGCAACATATCGCACGATCCCTGGTTATTTTTCCTGACAAGTTCCTGAGCAACTTTTTTTTTTGCGATATGCAACACTCCTGAATATTGTATCTTATTTGATAAGTTCTCAAGCTTTTCTCATAAATTGTTATCTCATCAAAACCTTGGAGAAGCGAAATGACTTCAAAAGAAAAATCAAGAAAGGTCCATTTGCCTCTTGAAAAAGCACCTTTGGATCAACCATGACCTGGATGATTGAGAATCTCCATAGACATGATAGAAAAGTGTTTCCTTTTTTTTTTGACAAAAATTTTATTATTTTTAAACAAAAATACAAACATAGTATATAGTGTGCCAGTAGGTTGTGTCTCATCTTCTCCATCTTCATTAAGTACAAAATATTCCATATTTTTAAATTAGTTTTTCTTACTACATTTCATATTATCATTCCACAACCATTCCCAGCCAACAAATATACAGTATAAACAAACCATTATTACACTAAAACGAACAACAGAAAAACATAAGAATTCTTCTTTTGAGAACAGTGTGTGTCCGGATCTTCACCTCTCCATACAGATATAATTTCAATTATTCACTCATTTCTTGTATTCTATCCCATTTATCATAACAATTTATACTATTTTCCTTTATTTCCCCCCCAATATTTTTCAATCAATTATTAATACACTTTTATCTATCATGTTTACAATCTTATACTTCTTATAAAACATATTTTACCCTATAATTGTTACTTCAGAGGATAGCACCCCGTCTCTTTTAACCAATTATTGTTTAACATTTATATTTCTCCTTTAAAATTATTATTTCTATTACACCTCTATTTAATGAAGTCTCTATTATCAATCAGTTTCTGCTTGGTACATTCATTTTTTCTATTACACTTTTTAGCAATATAAAACAGAAAGGTTATAGATGTATATAACAATTGTAACCAAGGTAGTTATTTCTATTCAAATTCAATTCAACCATTGATATCCATATCCATCTTATTCATTCGTTTCTATTTAAAATATTTTCATTTTATTACCATTAAAAGAAAGGAATACACATCATATTAATCCTCTAAAACTTCTAGCTTCTATTTCTAATATAATCATATATCTCACGTACCCTTGCAGATTCCTTTAATTTAATTAATTTAACCATTATCTCGAAGTGTTTCCTGAACCTCTTTAACACTCCATCAATTAAGCGATGGAGTCCACTTCTTTTCTCTAGCAGTAGAAGATTCTTCATTATATTGAAGGTCTTCAGACCAGGACAAGAAAGAAGAGAATAGAAGACCCAAAGATGCTTTTTTTTGGAAAGGCACCTGAAACTTTCTTGGCTTTTTTTTCCTTAGAAAACATTTTGCTTCTCATCCAAGAAGCTTCTTCAGTTCCTTTTCCAAAGGAAAGAACCAAGGAAGTCCAGTGGCCTTTTGGAAAAAGCACCATTGGGACCATAACCTGGATAGTTGGGAAATTCCATAGACAAGAGAATAGGAGAATGTCTCAGTGTTTTCATGGGTTTCCCATCCAGACAATTTTGGATTTTGCTTAGGTAAAAATACTTGAATCTATGAAACCTGAGGAAATTCTTGCAAACTTGGCTGTCTTTAATTTCAAAATGGAATTGAAATTGAACCCTTTCTTAAAAGGGCAGATTGCTGCTCTGTATTTGCAAAGTAAGTCATGATCAAATCTTTGAATGTCACTTTGCATTGTAGAACAATTCCGTTGGCATACTCTTCCGATTGTAAGCAATCAAGACATTGTGATGCTACATAACCAAGAATATGAAAAAAAAAACAATTATAGAACGTTAGTACAAGCAAGATTAGAAGCAACATTTCGGTTCATATAATAAGTATCTACGACAAACACACACACACATGCTTAAAAAGTCGTACTAAAAAAAATGCAAAATGCTAATAACCAACAGCATAGGCTAGGTTGGTCAATTGAATGCATTGTATTCCCGTTTCACTAATAGAATATAATAGAATTCTTTATTGGCCAAGTGTGGTTGGACACACAAGGAATTTGTCTTGGTGCAAATACTCTCAGTATATACATAAAAGAAAAGATACATTTGTCAAGAATCAAGAATCATAAGGTACAACACTTAATAATAGTCATAGTCAAATCCAAGATGGAAGACAGCAATGTACAGGAATTCAAAACTTATCACATATGGAGTTGTCCACATGCCCCACATACACACATCTACAAATATAATTAATATGCAAAGATATGCAACTTTTCTGTTTAAGTAAAGAATCACAAGGCAAAAGAGAGAGAAAATTGAGAATGAGTTGCCGCTGCTTTATTTTAGTCAGTGCTTCACATTTTCAACATTAAGGTGATTTCTTAAAAATGTTTACTTGATTTTCTTTGCATCAAGAAGAGCAGAACAGAAATAAATAGCCTCCAGGGAAAGGCAGGGCCAAACAATTGAGAACTAGTAGAATGTAATGATAAGAAGAGAGTAGATATCCAGAATATTCACAAATCAAACCTATATCAGGGAGAGAACTCATGTTGTATGCATACCTTTGGAATATGAAATGTTTATTTATAGGGCCTGTGATAGGCTGGATTGCAAACTGAGCCACGTTATTTAGGAATAGTGTCTAGGCAAGTCACAAAAACTTGCCCACCCCAGTTTTTGAGCAACTTTTGAATAGGTTTTATGTAGGGGTGGGCTGCTGGGGGTTCACAGGGATTTGGGAGAGCCCCTAGCTAAGATTCTGTGCAGTTCGGAGAATCCCCAAATCCCACCTCTGGCTGGTCCCACCCACCTCTCCCTTCCCAGGAGTCCTCATGTGGCCCATTTTGGATGCAGGTAAGTGCAGGGTGCGCACGGAGGCTCAGGGAGGCTCAGGGAGGGCAAAAAATGGGCCTCCTGGAAGTTTGGGAAGGCCAGACATGGGCCCGTTTCCAGCTTCCAGAGAGCCTCCAGAGCCCAGGGAGGCTGTTTTCGCCCAGGGAAGGCAAAAACACACACACACCACCATGATGCAGGAGGCCAATTAGGCCACGCCCACCATGGCCATGCCCACTCAGCAACCAGGCAGAGAACCCATTGCTAAAATTTTTGAAGCCCACCCCTGTTTTTATGGAACAGTGGATCATTTTGGTTTCATTATTATGTAATGATAATTCAAATGACAAAATTCCTCCAAGTAGGCTTCAAACCTGGAATTGCTTTATTTAAAAATCAAAGCCTCCAGAACGAATGGAATTGGTGACAAACATTTCCTCCTTGGGGATCAAATAAATCCTTTCCACCACTTTCCAATCCATCCTTTTGGCTGAAGCACCTTTTATGCCGCTTTCCCACTTGTTTCAAGAGTAGGGAAGGTTGCAAATGAATTTGCCTAAATACATTTTTTAAAAGGGGGGGTGAAAGGAAAAAGAAAGCAACAATAACACACCCGGGGTTTGTAATAAATCTTCTTGTGGTGTGTGTGTGCCTTTTTTTTCTTTTCCTTTCATTTGACCTTGGCAGAGCAAGCTGGTGGCGCAGTGAAAAATATGATATGAAAAATGAGTGAGGGGAACCAGCTGAGTGGTGAATCTGTCTTGTGTGGCATTAACTTTGAAAATCTCACAAACATTACGGAGTCACATTGCTGCCCTCTCTTCCTTTCCCTTTTTTATCCGCAATTCATCTCACTGTCACTGTGCAATGGTCACTTGTGATGAATAGAGGAACAATATGTTAAATACAGGCTTTGATTTAATCGGGATCTGCAAACTAGTGTTCTGACCCAGGCTTCGTCAAACTTAATAAAACACAAGCTGAATTTAAAAGTAAAATCTTTTTTAATGCGACGCTGGGAATTACTTGCTTTCCCAGCCAAAACTCATTAGACACAGTTCCTCCAGATAAGATCACGCTTTTTGGTGCTGCAGAATGCTGCCAAGAAACAGAAGTCCAATTAAGGGTAATCATAAACCAACACAAAATCCCAGAAAAAAACGACCAGAATACAGAGCTTCACAAAGGACTCGGAGATTAGTGAACTCTTCATCATTGAGGACTGACTTTTATCCCTGATGGGAGGGGCAATCACCTCCCAGCCTTACTCCAAGTCACCCCTTCTGCTTCAGCTGCTCTCTCCTTTGAGCAGCCCTGTGCACATGCGCACTGGGAACAGGCTCCCCTGGGTCCTCTGCCTCACTGCTGCCAGACTCCGAAGGCTCCGAAGGCAGCACCCCACTCTCAGATGGTCCTGGCCTCATCCCTGCATCAGATGCAGGACCCTCATCCGAGTCCTCTCCAGACTCCCGGACTGATCCCCGTTCTTCTTCACTGTCCGATACCTCTGCCATCTGCATCGGCTGCCAGCGAACTACAACAACTAGGATATTTTTTTCCAAGCACAATGCAGATAGTCCTTGACTTATGACCACAACTGAGCCAAAATTTCAGCTGTTGAGCAAGACAGTTGTTAAGTGAGATTTGTCCCGCTCTATGAATTCCCTTTCTCGCAGCTGTTAAGTGAAAACGCTGCATTTGCTAAATTAGTAACACGGTTGTACAATGAATCTGGATTTCCCGTTGACTTCGCTTGTCTGAAGGTTGCAAAAGAAGATCACATGACCCCAGGGACATTTTTATTTTATTTATTTATTTATTTGATTAGTCAATTGCTTACAAGATAATATGTATAAGTATAAACATAGTTACAAATACATGGATACATATAAGAAAATAAAAGAAACAATAGGACAGGGACGGTAGGCACTTTGGTGCGCTCATGCACGCCCCATGCAACAGTCAACCAGTTGCCAAGGGCTGAATTTTGATCACACAGACATGGAGATATTGCAATGGCTGTAAGTGTGAAAGGCAGTCGAATAATCAATAAATTAGATCACCTGGACAAATGGCATATAATACAGTTCCCTCAAATTAGATGTAGCACTCTGAATCATAACTCATTCCTTGGAAAAGCTCCTAGGAATTGTTTTCCTAAGTGTCACAAGAAAAAAAAAGTGGCTTGCATCTAAAATAGTGAAAATGTGCTTTAAAAACACACTAGGTTCAATGAGCCCATTTAATTAAATTTAAAATATATAAAAATTAGAAAACCACAAGAGGTTTTCATATTTGCACATATAAAATAGAGTAGAATTCTGTGTTGGCCAAGTGTGATTGGACACACAAGGAATTTGTCTTTGCTGCAAATGCTCTCAGTGTACCTAAAAGAAAAGACATATTCATCAAGAGTCAAGAATCATAAGTGTTAAGTTTGCATGAAGAGTCAGACGCGAGGAGTTCCAGCAAAGAGTTTATTAGTGACTACAGCTCGAATGGACCCGTTCTGGCAGCTCTGGCTGCTTCTTATAGCCTGCAGCCGTAGCTGCCAGCCAATGGGAGTGCAGGGTTTCTTCCCACACTATTTAAACCAATACCATTTGACATTTTACAAGAACAGTTCAAATAAACCAATAACATTCAAACCTACATACATAACACCCCTCCCCACTAGGTTCAGTCCATACCAAACCCCAACCTATCTAATGTATTCCTTTAAATAGGTGGGGCTCTTACGTGCGTTGAGACCTTCGTGGTTCAGAAGCTTTAACGTTCTCACCCAGTGAGAGGGGAAATGTGTCTACTGACATTTCCTGTTGGGACTTCCTGAGGAAGAAGACCCTGTTAGACTGTTAGAATCTGGTCTCTCCTCCCAACCCATCTCCATTCCAATGTCAGCACCCAAGTCAGGTAGTGATGTGCAATCTTCCACTTCTAAGGATGGATCTTGGCTTTGTGACAGGGTTCGGATGGTTCCTGTCAATGGCTCGTTACACATGGGGTTGATTCCTGTTTGCTGATTTTCCTCCTGTTCCCCTCCTTTCCCCCTAGAAGAGACATCAGGTGAGGGACCTAGAGAGAGACAGGGTCGATGTTCCTGAGGGAACCTGGATCTAAGTTGGTCAATGTGCCTGCTCCAGAGGAGGCCATCCTCTGTTTGTACCCTGTAAGAACGAGGGCCCGTGATGTGAGTTATTTCAGCAGGAATCCACAAAGGTTCACCAATACCATTTGACATTTTACAAGAATAGTTCAAATAAACCAATAACATTCAAACCTACATACATAACAATAAGGTCCAACACTTAATAATAGTCATAGGATACCAATAAGCTATCAAATCATACTAGGAAACAGTCAATTAAAAATCATAAGGATACAAGCGACAAAGTTACAGTCATACAGTCACAAGTGGGAGAGGATGGGTGATAAGGAGTGATGAGAAGATTAATAGGAATAGTAGTGCAGACTTTGTAAATAGTTGGACAGTGGTGAGGGAATTATTTGTTTAGCAGAGTGATGGCATTTGGGAAAAACCTGTCCTTGTGTCTAGTTGTTCTGGTGTGCAGTGCCCTTTAGCGTCATTTTGAGGGAAGGAGTTGAAACAGTTTATGTCCAGGATGTGAGGGGTCTGTAAATATTTTCACAGCAGTATGCAGGTCTCATGCAGGATACAGGTGCTCGATGGAAGGCAGGTTGGTAGCAACTGTTTTTTCATGTATGTTCTTATTAATGTTGCCCCTGGGACTATATAGGACAGATGGGGAAGGAAGTTAACCACCAGATTGCAAAAACACAAGTGAGTGGTCAAATGAGGAGATGCGAACTCATTGGTAGCCTCCCACTGCAGTGAACAAGGACATACATTAAATTTTGCAGCTACTAAGATTGTCAGGCGAGGAGGCACAAAAACAGCCAGGGAAATGATTGAAGCCTGGAAAACAGACACCTCAGACACCTCGTCAGTCAGCAGGAGTGCTGATTTACCATCAACTTATCAAATACTTAGAAGGAGATGGCTGGGCAGCACAAGCAAATGACAGTTAAGGGCTTAAAAGCCAGCCATCAATACACCCCAATCAACATTCGAAAATACAGGCACTATAAATACTACACAAAGAACAGTACACAATCTGCTAGAGAGAAGTTCTCTGAAGATGGGCTCCAGCACAAGTCTGAAAGCTTAGAAGACAAAACCTCTGGTCTTGGTGACTTCCTAATATAGAACATGGAAGTACTGGAGGGCAAAGCAATATCCCTATTTCACTCTTTTAGCAAAGCTGAAAAAAATTAGAATTTTGTGAATTCTGATATAGGCCTGGGGACCTGTGCTTCTGAATCAGAATATTGATAACTATTAATCAGTCAATCAGAATAGAGCTGGAAGGGACCTTGGAGGTCTTCTAGTCCAACCCCCTGTTCAAGCAGGAGACCCAATCTCCAATCTCTTCTTAAAAAGCTCCGTTGTTGGAGTATCCACAACCTCTGGAGGCAAGTTGTTCCACTGATTAATTTTTTTTCACTGTCAGGAAATTTCTCCTTAGTTCTCTCTTTGATTAGTTTCCACCCATTGCTTCTTGTCCTGCCTTCTGATGCTTTGGAGAATAATTTGACCCCCTCTTTTTTGTGGCAGCCCCTCAAACACTGAAATACTACTGTCATATACTCTATCATATCCTATACACTAGCCCTTCTTTTGTCTAGACTGGCCATACCCAAATCCTGCAAATGTTCTTCATATTTTGTTTTGTCTCCAGGCCTTTAATCATCCTAGTTGTTCTTCTCTGCACTTTTTCCAAACTCTCAACGTCTTTTTTGTAATGGGGTGACCAAAACTGGATGCAGTATTCCAGGCGTGGCCTTAGCAAGGCTTTATAAAGTGGCACTAACACTAATTGATAAAATGTGATTACCATTACACAGAAGATAATGGATAATGGATCAACCACTGAGGAAGTAAATTTTGATACCGCCTTTTAAAGAACACATGCCATTTTTTTTCACCTCTTACAGATCCTTTATAAAAATCCAATAAGTAATTCCTTTCATTAATATGAGGGTGGTATTACAATGGTGTTCCTTTGCGGTAAAAAAATAAAAATATTTCAGCACGGTATCAGCAGTGGGACTGTATGATCAAATTATGAACAACCAATGTTAATTTTTAAATATATTCTCATGTATACAGGATGGCGTTCTCAAAAACATTTGATGGTTTCTTTAAAGTTTTAAAAGGGGTGTGTGTGTGTGTGTGTGAGAGAGAGAGACAACTAAATCATTTCTTTTTCTGTCTCACTTTTTTTTCTTTTCTTTTTCTTTTTTCTTTTTTTCTTTTTTTCTTTTTTCCCTTTTCTTCCCGTTGTAGAAACTCTCCACAGTGAGCATCTGTCTTATTCCTAATTGTCTGGGTAGGAACAAGAGAGAAGTCACTTTAATTTGCAAGTCGCTTCTTATATAATGCTGATTGATGAATTTATATTGAAGAATGAGCTTTTGCCTGCTGCAACCTGCCAGTGGCCATTTCTGAACCTCAAGCTGTCCTTTACTCTAGTCCTACTATCAGCGTTTCGCTTTCGTACAATTGAAGTTGTCATATTTTTGGAGATGCTGATTTCAACGGTCATATCCGAGGGTCATTAGAAAGCAGTTGCAAAAAATGGATCAAAAATTTTAAACCAATTCAACCTCTACCACAGGGCTGCTACCGGTTTGCACCGGTTCGGGTGAAGCGTGCGCTAACCGAACTGGTTGTTAAACCGGTAGAATCCCACCACTGCTCTACCATGTCTCATCACCAACCTAACTATCCCGCCAGATTCTAATTTCAAATTTTGTTTTTGCTGAATGTTGGAAACTTGTAGAATGGAATCCAGATTTTATTCAGGTAAAGACACTTTAGAAGCTGCTTATTTTGATTTTCTCTCCCCCGTTACTCAGCTTGGGTTCTGTTAAGCACAAAGGTCTTTTTTTCCCTAGCAGACAAATCATCTTGGAGTCTAAAGTACACTTTCTTTTAATTTACAACTTAATTTTCAACCTAATTCGGAAGATTGATACTATAATGCTATTTGCAGAAGTATTGAAATGTCAGTAAGTTTTATTGTAGTAATAAAGAGAATTCCATATATCACCAGCTCTATAGGGATGCCGGCTTTTTTGCATAGATCTTCATAGCAACAACCAGTGGCTAAATGGTGGCAATCATTAATTTTTAAAGAAGACATGGAGGATGATGGCTGGAGAAATGAAACCCAGCCGTAAAGAATGAACTTTAATTTTGACACTTTTTTTTTGTGGGTGACAAAAAAAGGGAGATTGAGGTGTGCTCTTCAAAAAAAAACAATAAAGGAGGTTTAATCCCAGGTTTCTAATACTTGAAATTCTGTCTGCTCATAAAAGATTACAGTCCTGCACAGGCCATCTTCAAGCTTCTCCTAACGAATGAGCATCAGTGGTCCATGAATAATCAATGTCAATAATCCATTCTGGGGCCTGCCAATATGTTAATGGATCTGCCTCATCGTTATTGCTATGAGGCCATAAATCATTTCCATAACGTGGTGCTTAAGGAGATGAGGGTTCAAACCCCAGCCTTTTCTCAGTCTGGCTTGGGGGAAAAAAAACCCGCGTTAAACAAAGGCTTAGGTACTTTGATTGTTTTCAGATGCTTGAGTAGTAAAATGGGATGGATTGTAAATCGATAATACAGTGAGACAAAGCATTTTAATAATAATAGAAGGGCTCCGAGTAAATTATAACTTCTAATTTATTCTATTGCTTTGGAGGTTATACACATGTATGTATGTATGTATGTATGTATGTATGTTAAGGTAAAGGTTTCCCTCACACATACATGCTAGCCATTTCTGGCTCTAAGAGGCAGTGCTCATCTCCGTTTCAAAGCCGAAGAGCCAGCGCTGTCCAAAGACATCTCCATGGTCATGTGGAAAAAAAAACCCGTGTTAAACAATGGCTAAGGTGCATGGAACGCTGTTCCCTTCCCACCAAAGTGGTCCCTATTTTTCTACTTGCACTTTTTACACGCTTTCCAACTGCTAGGTTGGCAGAAGCTGGGACAAGGAACAGGAGCTCACTCGGTTACGCGGCACCAGGGATTCGAACCACTGAACTGCTGACGAATGAGGGGGGGAAATGGATCCCGTATTGGCAGTTTGGATACTTAGTGTTTCTATTTGGATTCTGCATTTATTTTTTCCTGTTTAAAAAAAAAAGATGGAAAACACAGTGTTGTTAACTTTTAGATAGAAAGGAAGCTGAAATGCAAGCGTGTATGCCAATGCTTTTAAGAGCTGACAATTGTTCTTTACTTTTGTAGATGATTGCTATTGTGCTCCATCTTCACTAATTCTCTGGTTTTTTTCTTTCTAGCGTTTACCCCACAGTGCAGGCTCCCAACAAATCTGATTCTGTATCTCTCCAATGACGTAGAGGTTAAATCTAATCATAGTTTACTCGATTTGCAAATTATACAGGAAACTGAGTAGAACAACCTCAGCAGAACAAACCTCACTCTCTCTGAGTTGTTTGCTGAGGCGGGTGGCTATAGAAATCAAATAATGAATGAATAAACAAATCTAGGAAGAGAGAATGAAGTCGGCGGGCTCATAGCATAGACCAGCGCCATCGTATGGTTTCCATCAGTGATTCGAAGTCCCAAAGATGCTTTTTTTTTTTCAAGAGGCAACTGGACTTTCTGTTTTTCCTTTGAAGACATTTCGCTTCTCATCCAAGAAGCTTCTTCAACTCTTCTTGGACAAGAAGCAAAACATCTTCCAAGGCAAACTAGAAAGTCCAGTTGGCTCTGGGAAAAATAAGCACCTGGATGACTGACCTGGCTGACCGAGAATCTCCATAGACATTTAGTGATTCAGAAGTGTTTATTAAACTTGTGTCATGCTCAAGACGCTATGCTAATGGGAAATGAGCACAGCTGTATTTAGAGACTACGTGGGTTAGGGCAGGAGTGGGCAGCTGGGGGTTCACAGGGGTTTGGGAGAGCCCCTAGCTAAGATTCTATGCAGTTCGGAGAACCTCCAAATCCCACTCTTGGCTGGCGTTCTCAAATATTCTTTTACATAAAAGGGGGTTGCTTTGGTTTTTTTAAGATTGTCGTTGTGTGTCAACATTCTTAGATTTTTTTGGGGGGGGGTTCCTTCAAGTCACAAAAGTCCCTGAAGTTTTCTTTGCAAGGTTATTCAGAAATGATTTGCCATTGCCTTCTTCCTAGGGTTGAGAGAAGGTGACTGGCCCAAGATCACCTAGCTCAGGGGTCCCAACTAGGGGTGGGATTCTACTGGTTTGGACTGGTTCAGGTGAACTGGATGTTAAATTTACATCTGGTTCACCGAACTGGTAGATGAATTGATTGGCTGGCCCCCCTCAACCCACCCCTTCCCTCCCAGGAGTCCCCACGCAGCCCAATTTGGACGCAGGTAAGTGCAGGGCATGCATGGAGGCTCAGGGAGGGTGAAAAATGGGCCTCCCAGAAGTTCAGGAAGGCCGGAAATGGGTGTCACGGTGCAGGAGGCCGACTAGCCCATGCCCATCATGGCCACACCCATGCAGCAACTAGGCAGAGAACCCCTTGCTAAAATTTTTGAAGCCTACCCCTGGGCTTCAGAAATCGAATAAAATGAATAAAAGGAGAGCATCTACAGCCAGGTATTACAAGCTACCTTCCACCTGGAGTGAAAATGTAGGTATGGCAGCAGTGGGGTGCATTTCCAGAATGTGTAAGTTGTTTCCTTTCTGGAAAATGAAAATTTGATGCAAGAACTGCTCCAGTCCTAATATTTGTATTCTGGACTGTAAAAACATAGGGACCTTGGAGTCCTCTTTGTCCAAACTTCTGCTCTAGGCAGGAATCCTTATGCCATCCTGAACAAATGGAATATATCTTGTAGTTAACTTGTTTCCCTTATCTCTAAAATCCACAGGACGGTGGGTTAATAAACACAAAGGAAAACAGATGGTTTGGTGTTTATTATTTTTCCCCTCCCAGTTTTTAAATACCTAATTGGAAAGGTTTAAATAGGTTTCTAGGAGTTTCTTCTGTTCCCGGATGTAATGGCAGGAAGGAGAGCCAAAGACACAAGTGGCTCCACAAAAGACAGAAATACAATTAAAAACAAGATGACTTCTAACAGAAGTGGCAAACAGCAGCCAGGATGGAAGTAATTTATTCTGCAAAATTGTCTAAATACATAAACTGCCCTGATATATAGGGAGAAATTTGATAGTTGTGTAAATTACTGAGCCAGGATGCCTTTGTGAAGCATGGAGGGGAGGGCGGGTTTGTTTAATGTTCTGACAACAAATTGAGATCCTGTTATGGTTATTGCGGTGTAATGCAGTAATAAAAATTGAACATGACACACAGCGATTTATTATTTGTGTATTTTTTAACCTTGAGTATCAGATTGTTTGCCCAAGCATATCCTTTGATTTGCTATGAAATTTATTGTTGGTAAAAACAATCAGATTTCCATTAGCGGATGTGCATGTCTCCTGGATGTGCAGAGGAGAGTATGTGTGGGGCGTGCATTTGTGGGTCTGTGTGTAAGTGTGTGTGGGCACGGACGCATGCCACAAACCGCAGACGTAGGGAAAGAATCGAAGCCAGGCTGTAGGGCTCATGACAGGTAGGCTTATGACATTATATGGTAATTTGGCATGAAAGAATAATTGTGACACTCCACTTGGTGTGCGCGTATAATCGTGCTGTGAGGCTCAGTTCTCTGAAAGGCCAAATTATCTTCAACTACATTAGCCTGACAACCTATAATGCCTTGCAAAGGCAATTTGATGATATTTTACAGAACGCCAGCAAACATGGCTTCCCATTACGGTGCCCATTAACAAATTTGTGTAGGGGGAAGAAAAAAAAAAGTAACTTTGATTTTTTGATATTCCCTCCCCTCCCCCTGCCCGCCTGTAACCGTTTTCAGTCTTTAGAAAACACCATAAATGTGTACAATGTAATAGTAGTTTCGAGTTTGCTATTTATTGCTACTTCAGTGTCTACCTGGCGTACCGGAAGACAGATTAATTTTATAAACGGTACCTTTTCAGCAATATTTATATATTGACATGCATTTAAACAGTAGCCTCCAGCGAATGATGGAAAGAGGTAATATTAGGAAATGCAATTTGAGAGGGAGAAGGAAAACACAGGGGCCTGAATGTACCCTGAGACTTTATGGAAAATACTGCATAGCATTCTGGTTGCCTGAGGCTACTAGGAAGCAAACTCTTAGACATATTTCCTTATGCATATTTCAGCTGTGGTTGGGTCCACCATGCAGTGAATAGTATAATAGTATAATAACTACATCCCCACCTCCATTTCCCTGCAGGTTCTCTGTTCAAGATAATTCCTACTAGAGTTTTTTTCTAGATTTTGGACTCTGTTGCCGAAAGAACAATGGCCTTTTCTGTCCTTATTTTGTACTAATCCATCCCCCACGGCCTTTGCATGATTATTACTATACTTTAATGCATGCAATACCTTGGCGGCAGCTGTTTAAACAAAACAAGCATTAGGAAATAACTTTATTGAGTGGTGAATATGGGTTGAGAGCAGGGGTGGGATTCCACCGGTATAACAACCGGTTTGGTGATCGCGTACGCCAAATGCACACTCTGCGTGCGCGCTCCACATTTAAAAAAGCTCTAATACTTACCTTCTACAGCAGTCCCTGTGTGTTCTGACCAAGGTTTCCGAGACCATAATTACGCACACATTTATTTTAAAAACAAGTCTTGTTTTATTGCAATGCTGGGAATTATTTTCATTCCCAACTGGTAATGAATCTTAAACAGTCCCTTGAGATAAGCACCCACCTTGCTTTCCTATGAAGTGCTGCCAATAATAGGAGTGTCAAATAAACTAGAACAAAAACCAACCGAAGTACAAAGCGATTCAAGAATGAATCTGAACTGAACAAATGGCTTTGTTTCCTGCAAAGGTTTCATCATCTTTGCCTGTCCTTTATACCTTATGGGAGGGGCAATCACCTTCCAGCCTTACTCCCGAGTCGCCCCTTTTGTTTCAGCTGTTCTCTCCTTCTAGCAGCTCTGCGCACACGCGCACTGGGAACAGGCTTCCCTGAGTCCTCTCCTTTGCTGTTGCCAGACTCCAAAGGCTCCAGAAGCAGCACCCCACTCCCAGATGATCCTGGCCCCATCTCTACATCGGACACAGGACCCTCATCCGAGTCCTCTCCAGACTCCAAGAGTGATCCCCTTTCTTCCCCACTGTCCGATTCCACTGCCATCTGCACAGGCTGCCAGCGAACCACAACACTGTGAATAAAACAGCTGATGTGCGGCAAACCACTCTGCTGTGTGAATCAGCTGTGCTCTAAAAAAAGGAAATAAAGCACAGGAAAGAGCAAGAGAGGGGCTGGATGGGCCCACATGCTTGTCGCAGTGAACCAGTTCACTGTCAGCTGATCTTCGGAGCAATGGGTTCGCCTGAACCGGTCTGAACCGGTAGAATCCCACCCCCTGGTTGAGAGACAATAGAACGAGGTTGGGTTAAAATTATTTTGGAGAGGAAAGCAAGCAGCAGATTCCTCTTTGTAACACACAGGTAGTCCTTGACTTACAGCCACAGTTGAGCCCAACATTTTTGGTTGCAAAGTGAAAAACACTTGCTACGCGGATGTTGTCTCATTTTCCAATCTTTTGTGCTACGCTTGTTAAGCAAATCTGGCTTCCTCATTACTCTGCTTGTAAGAAAGGGATAAAAGGAGATCTCAGGAACACCCCCCCCCCAAGGGACACTACAACCATCATAAACATGAACCAGTTGCCCAGAAATTGAATTTTGATCGCATGACCATGGGGACACTGCAACGGTTGTAAATGTGAAAAATGGCCATAAGTCACTTTTGTCAGTGCCTTGGTAACTTTGAGCAGTCACTAAATGAACTGTTGTAAGTCGAGGACTGCCTGTATTCATAAATCTAGCATGTATCCTTCACGAGTCAAAAAGAGGGCTGTGAAAATATTTACAGACCCCTCACATCCCAGACATAAACTGTTTCAACTCCTACCCTCAAAGCCACGCTATAGAGCACTGCACACCTGAACAACTAGACACAAGGACAGTTCTTTCCCTAACACCATCACTCTGCTAAACAAATAATTCCCTCAACACTGTCCAACTATTTACTAAGTCTGCACTACTATTACTGTTAATCTTCTCATCACTCCTCATCACCCATCTCCTCCCACCTGTGACTGTATGACTGTAACTTTGTCGCTTGTATCCTTACGATTTATATGAGCTGTTTCCTAGTATGATTTGATTGCTTATTGTACCATATGACTATTATTAAGTGTTGTACCTTATGATTTTTGACTCTTGACAAATGTATCTTTTCTTTTATGTATACTGAGAGCATTTGCACCAAGACAAATTCCTTGTGTGTCCAATCACACTTGGTCAATAAAGAATTCTATTCTATTCTATTCTATTCTATTCTATTCTATTCTATTCTATTCTATTCTATTCCATTCCATTCCATTCCATTCCATTCCATTCCATTCCATTCTATTCTATTCTTCATTCCAGTATCTGTTCTATTCTATTCTATTCTATTCTATTCTATTCTATTCTATTCTATTCTATTCTATCTATCCTATCCTATCCTATCCTATCCTATTCTTCATGCCAATATCTATTCTATTCTGTTCTGTTCTGTTCTATTCTATAGGTAGCCCTTGATTTATAACCGTAATGAACCCTGCAATCATGGTCATAACTCATGATAATGATAAAATGGGTCGGTTTTGACATTTTACATGCTTTTTCACAGTAGTCCTTAGGCAGATCATGGTTATTAAGTGAATCTGTGGTTGTTAAGTGAATGGGACCATGGAGAGGGATGAACATTGGAGCTTTTAAACTGGGTTGGAAGTAACCCCCAGGTAGATTCATTGGAACGACATTCAGATGATTGTTCAGTGATTGGTGGTAAGTCAAGGATTACTTGTTAATGGACAGTTCCCAAAGTTTAGGTCTCAAAAGAATATAGATTAATTTGAAGCAGATTTTTTTATTTTCCCAAGTATATGCTTATTATTATTGTTGTTGTTATTATTATTATTATTATTATTATTATTATTATTTCATTTGGAACTTTGCAAAGCTCCATACCTAGTCTTCCTTTTTAGGAATTCCAAGTTGGTCTTCAAGAGAGGTGATTTAGATGGCATCAGAGGTGGGGTTTACGTTTGTGATTTTTTTGTTTTTTGAGATAAGTTGCCCCAACAGACATGGCAAGAGGGATGAATAACTTCATCCTCTGGTTTCAGAATATTCTGACTATAGCAAAAACACCAAGTATACCATGCTAGAACTAAAAAGGAACTTCCTGGCGGTGAGGACAATTAACCAGTGCAAGAGATTGCCTTCAGAAGTTGTGGGTGCTCCATCACTGGAGGCTTTCAAGAAGAGACTGGACAGTCATTTGTCTGAAATGGTATAGGTTATCTAGGATCTCCTGCTTGATCAAAGGGCTGGACTACAAGACCTCCAAGATCCCTAATACCACTTTATAAAGTCTTAGTAAGACCACACCTAGAATATTGCATCCAGTTTTGGTCACCACACTATAAAAAAAGACATTGAGACTCTAGAAAGAGTGCAGAGAAGAGCAACCAGGATGATTAAGGGGACTGAAGACTAAAACATACGAAGAACAGTTGCAGGAACTGGGCCTGGCTAATCTAGGGAAGAGAAGGACCAGGGGAGACATGATAGCAGTCTTCCAATATTTGAGGGGCTGCCACATAGAGGAGGAAGGGGTCAAGCTATTTTCCAAAGCACCTGAAGGCCAGACAAGGAATAATGGATGGAAACTGATCAAGGAGAGATTCAACCTGGAAATAAGGAGAAATTTCCTGACAGTGAGAACAATCAACTAGTGAAACAGAAATTGCCTTTGGAAGTTGTGGGAACTTCATCCCTGGAGGCTTTCAAGAAGAGACTGGATTGCCATCTGTCAATGGCATAGGGTCTCTTACACTCTCAACTCTTATCTAGTGCCAATTTAGTGCTGGCTGTCAGTTAACTAGATTCTTTTGGGCAGGAGCAAAAAACCCCCAGCTTAACTGGAACTTAACATGCGGTCCTAATTCTTTGTGCCTGACATGGCAAGAGACATCCCATGAAGTTTTAGCAGAGACCCCCCCCATCATGCTCTGGGCCAACCTTTATTTATTTATTTTTATTTATTTATTTTGTCAATCACTTACAAGATAATAAGTATAAGTATAAATATAATTATGAATACATGAAATGAATGCATATAAGAAAAATAAAGGAAACAATAGGACAGGGACAGTAGGCACATTGGTGCACTTATGCACGCCCCCTACAGACCTCTTAGGAAAGGGGTGAGGTCAATATTAGACAGTCTAAGGTTAAAGTTTTTGGGGTTTGGGGAAGAAACCACAGAGTCAGGTAGAGTATTCCAGACATTGACCACTCTGTTGCTGAAGTCGTATTTCCTGCAATCAAGTTTGGTGCGGTTAACCTTGAGTTTGTATCTATCGTGCGCTCTTGTATTGTTATGGTTGAAGCTGAAGTATTCATTGACAGGTAGGACATTGCGATGTATGATGTTATATACTATACTTAGATCGGACCGAAGACAGTGTAGTTCTAGGTTTTCTAGGTCTAGAATTTCAAGTCTGGTGGCATAAGGTATTCTGCAACGAGTAGAGGAGTGGAGAACTCTTCTTGTGAAATATTTCTGGACTTTCTCAACTGTGTTAATATCAGATACGTGATGTGGGTTCCAGACTGATGAGCTGTATTCGAGTATTGGTCTAGCAAATGTTTTGTATGCCCTAGTTAGTAGTGTGATATTACCAGAGAAAAAGCTACGTAGGATTAGGTTAACAATTCTTAATGCCTTTTTGGCTATGTAGTTACAGTGGGCTCTAGCACTTAGATCATTAGAGACGAGTATTCCAAGGTCCTTGACGGAGTTTGGATCATCAACAAGGTCTTGACTATTCAGCTTGTATTTTATTTTCTGATTTGTTTTGCCGATATGTAAGACAGAGCATTTATTTGTTGAGATTTGAGGTTGCCATTTGTTTGACCATTCTGATATATAGTCGAGGTCTTTTTGAAGAGTAGCAGTATTGTCTGTGGTGTAGAATAGCTTTACATCATCAGCAAAAAGAATGCAGTTGCTCTTACTATGATCACAGAGGTCATTTATGTAGAGTATGAAGAGAGATGGTCCTAGAACGCTGCCTTGGGGGACACCACTGTTGACAGGTACAGAATTTGATAGGACGCTCCCAAATTTGACCATTTGTTGTCTGTTTGACAGGAATGCTTCTATTCAGTTATGCAGTTGTCCAGAGATACCATAAGATTTTAGTTTTAGTAGTAGTTTGTCATATACCACTGAATCAAAGGCTTTACAGAAGTCTATGTAGATTGCGTCTATTGCTTTGCCCTGATCGAGTTGTGTAGTCCATATGTTTTTGCAGTATAAGAGTTGCAGATTACAGGATAGTTTTTTCTGAAACCATATTGTTTGTTAGAGAGTAGGTTGTTTGTCTCTAAGTGGAGGATAATGGATTGGTTAATAATTGATTCCCTGACTTTACAGGTGACGCAGCATAAAGAGATTGGTCTGTAATTTTCAACTAGGCTGGTCTCCTTTTTTGAAGATGAGGATGACCGTGGCTTGTGACCATAGTTTTGGCAAGGAGCTGGTCCTGAAAGATTTTTCTAAGATTATGCTTAGAGGTTCGGCTATGCAGCGGATAGCTTTTTTAAGAAGTAGGCACATATTCCATCCAGTCCAGTAGATACAAATGGTTTTAGATTGCGTAGTGCTTTTTCAACATTGTCTTCTGTAAAATCGATATGTATTAGATCATTGTAGTTGTCTGTGGTTCGACTAGGAAATACTGGGCATGAGCCATTGCTGTTTACAAATACTGAGCCAAAGAATGTGTTAAAGAGGTTTGCTTTAATGTTGTCGTCGTTACAGTCTGTACCATTAGGTCCTTTCAGGGTGGGATGGATCTTGAGTCTTTTAGTTTGTTGTTTACAAAATTGTAGAAAGCGCAGGTGGAATTGGTGTCGACCTTCTGGGTCCGATGTATATATTTATATTATTTCTATTACAAAAGACACCCCAGCTACCAAGAATGATGCTCGGTTTCTTTAAACGCTGACGAGAACTGGACCTGTGGTGCAGAAAATCTGAATTTAAGCCGAGTAACAATTATTTTACAGGCTAACAAAGGCCCTCTGGTATATTTAAGGATGTGTTGTAACCATGTTTGTGCATAACGAGTTCCAGAGTAATTTTTGCTGAGCTGCCACTGTATTCCTTGCCGTTTATAGGTCGGCCACCTGCCGCAAGGCCATGTAGTTAGATGATTGTTGACTTTATGGCTATGGAAACGAGGTAAATCAGCAAGCATGCTGGGAAATCCCTTGTTCTGCTTCAGCAGCTTTAACCCCAGGCCTCTTGGATTTTGGTGGGGCACGGGGAAGTTGGCCCATTTCTCATGATCCCGGGCTCCTGATGGGTGAAGAAGCATCACCGAGTACGGGAATGGTATCATGGGAGATAATAGTTCTCCGTAGTTCTGTAGCTGGTGGGACAAATCCATCTTCTTAATAATTGCTTGGCAAACATACAGAATGTTGAACTTTGGATGGCTCAGTGTACAAGCGTCTAAGAAACGAGCAAGAAAAATTGCCACCCGCTCATCAGCATTATATAGATTCGTTCCCTGCTGAGATTTCCTTTCCGCATGTGAAAATTAATTGCCCTTTTTATATTTAGCAAAAAAAAAAACCCACAACATAGAGGTTGATATGGGCCTGTTTTGCAAGGGTACAGGGGAATTAAAATGTATTTATCAGGATTTCAATCAAGGGGAACATTTTATTTTATTTATTAAATTTTATTTAGTTTTCAAAATTTAAAAACATAAAATGAAACTTTATACATCATTATATCAACGTCAAGACATCTTTTACATTTCCTTATCATCTTTCTATATACACTTTTCTTTCTTCATACAATTTTAACTTAATATATAAATAAACATTTTATGTGTCATGTTGATATTTTGTTTTATGCACATTTTTTCCTTTTTTTTTCTTTCTTTTTTGGGGGGGATTTTGGATTTTTTTTACTTTGGAGATAAATAAATAGATAATGTATAAACAGCAACAAAGAAAGAAAGTTGATTGCTTTTATGTGGTGAACAAGCGACTGCTATACAAGCCAGGAGATTTGGGGAGGAGCAGGGAAAATACAATGCAGTTAGTCCTTGATTTACAACAGTTCCCTTAGTGACCATTGAAAGTTACAATGGCACTAAAGAAAGTCACTTGTGACCGTTTTTCACACTTATGACCATTGCAGCCTCCCTGTGGTCTCTGATTTACATTCAGGTGCTTGGCAACTGAGTCATATTTATGATACTCGCAGTGTCCTGGGGTCAATGTGATTCCCTTTTGCGACCTTCAGTCAACAGGGGAAGCCAACTCACTTAACAACTGAAATGATTCACTTAACAAATGTGGCAAGGAAAGTTGTAATAGGGGACAAAATTCACTTAACAAATTCCTCAGTTAGCAACATAAATTTTGGGCTTGATTGTGGTCGTATGTTGAAGATTTATGAGCTGTGGTGGTGCAGTGGTTAGAGTGCAGTACCGCAGGCTACTTCTGATGACTGCTGATTGCCTGAAATTTGGCAGTTCGAATCCCACCAGACTCAAGGTTGACTCAGCCTTCCCTCTTTCTGATGTGGGTAAAACAAGGACCCAGATTGTTGGGCGACAAGAGGCTGACCCTGTAAACTGCTTAGAGAGGTCTGTAAAAGCACCGTGAAGCAGTATATAAGTCTAACTGCTTTCCTTCCTTCCTTCCTTCCTTCCTTCCTTCCTTCCTTCCTTCCTTCCTTCCTTCCTTCCTTCCTTCCTTCCTTCCTCCTAAAAGTTGACTCAGCCTTCCCTCCTTCTGAGGTGGGTAAAATGAGGACTCAGATTGTTGGGGGCAAGAGGCTGACTCTGTAAACTGCTTAGAGAGGGCTGTAAAGCACTGTGAAGCGATAAATAAGTCTATTGCTATTGCTGTTACCTGAATCTCTTTTTTAGTTAGCATCCAGCATTTATTTGGGAAGTTGTAAAGACGGTCTAGCACCATGTTGCTTTGTGACTTTGGACACTAGATGAATTGTCGCAAGTTGAGAACTACCTGTACTTCGTTTTCCACCGAGCAGAGGAATATGTCAAAAACTCAAATCCTGAAGCACAGCCTTCCTTCCTCTGTATCATTCGGTAGCCCTATAATGTAATATATTGTCTTCTGCTATATTGTGTCTCTGCAGGAGAGGGAGAGAGAGGGAGAGAGAGAGAATGTGTAGTGAGTATTAAAATAGTCCTTGGCTCATACTAATCTATATTTTTTAAAATGTTATTTCTGAGGGAGTGATTTATTTACAATGACAGCTTGTTACTTATGGTTGCTGCTGCCAGCTTTGGAAGTAATCTGATAATGTCAAATTGTGAAGGGAAGCCTTGACCGATTTGCTATAAATCATGTACATGGCTGGTATAGGTATAGACTAGGATGCTCAGGTTGATACTGATGGAAATACAAATCAAAAGCAACATATGGCAGCCCGGTACAAAAATCCAAAATTCGAGATTTCAGCCTATTGGATTTTTTTTTTTTCAGCGAAATGAAAACAGTCATCCTTGGGTTCCTCTCAAACCTTCAGAGCTAGGGGCAAAGCTATTAACCTGAAGACCAGCCTGAAGAAGACAAGTAAATGACAAGGCTGAATGACAAGGCCATTCTTTGAACTTGGGTTGGGACAGAACACCCCATAAGAATAACAGTCCAATTGGGTTTACTTGCAGCCAAACCTTTCTCAAGGTTTCAGAAGCGGGTTCAAAATTGGCTTGCCTGACAGTCCAGTAACTTCTCCAGAAGAAGCAAATCTCATTCCAGACACGACGTTCTGTTCAGACGTAGGTTTCCCCAACAGCATGAAGCCAACTCCTCGTCCCGATAAACCCGTTTTATTTAGTTTACAGTGAATTCCTCTCTAGCAAAGTTCCGGCCAGCAGTCTTTCAAGAGATTTCACAACTACAGACCTTTATCAGGCTTGGAGAATTGCAGGCTGATATGTTTCAGAGGCCACACCGTAGCAGATAATACTTGGCAAGAATACAGGAACAGGTCTTCACCCAAACGAAGTAATTGTCTCCTGCAAAACCACACTCCCCTTTCGCTCCTCTTTTATTCCCTATGGGAGGGGCCATTCACCATCCACCTGTTTGACCCTTGTTCCTTAACTGTTCCCTTCTCCTGGTAGCTCTGTGCATGTGCATACTGGGAACAGGCTCCAGCTGTTCTTCTACCCCACTGATATCTGACTCTGAAGTCAGCTGATAACTGTCGAATGGCCCTGGCCCCATCTCTGCCTCCAATGCAGAGCCCTTGTCAGAGCCTTCCCCAGACTCCAGGACTGGCCCATGTTCCTCCCCAACCTCCTCACTGTCTGAGTCTGCCACCAGCTCTGTTGGCCGCTGGCGGCCACAACACATTCCATGTTGAAGCTTCAGATCTTGAACTAGTCTTTAGCTATTTTTGGTGAGCAAGGATTCTTTAGCTTAATTTGGGCTGTGCTTATACATGTCTTGTGTGTGTGTGTGTGTGCATGTGTGTGTCCATCCGTATGTGTGCCTGCATGCAAGCATGATGACATCCTATGGAGAATATTTAAAAATATCAATTGGTCTTTGTGATTTCTTGGACAGGGTCATTGCAGCTTAGGGGGAATTGGGGAAGAAAGTGGGACCCCATGAGCATAATAAACTAAAACTCATATTTGGATTTTGCAACCCTGTTTTTGTTTCCTTAAAACACATGAATGCCCTGGATATTGGTTTATCTTTCACACTGGTGGAACAACGGACTCTGGTAAATTCATTGCTGAGTCCTTCCATCCTCTGCGTCAATTGTCCCCACTTGTGGATTAGCAAACCTGGCTGGTCCTATGTACCTTAACATAGAATAACAGAGTCTGAAGGGATCTTGGAGGTCATCTGGTCCAACCCCCTGCTTGAATAGGAGAGTCTATACCAGGGGTATCAAACTCGATTTCATTGAGGGCCACATCGGGGTTGTGTTTGACCTTGGGAGGGGCATGGTGGGCATGGCCAGAATGGGCGTGGCCAGCTCAACGCCACTCGTGTGATCAAATGCCACTTTTGCTAGTAGTTTGTTTTGCTAGCACTCTGCCTGTGAAAACAGACCTCATGAGGGCTGTGCATGGCCCTCCTGAACTCCGTTTCCTTTGGCAGAGGGCTGCAGGAGGCCGTTGCAGCTGAAAACGGAGCTCCGGAGGGCTGAGCTCTGTTTTCACCAGTAGAGGCACTGCAGGCCAGTCCTTCGCTGTTTCCAAGGCAGCCCCATGGGCCAGATCTAAGCACCCTGTGGACCAGATCCGGCCTGCAGGCCTTCAGTCTATGCCACTTCTGACAAATGGCTGTCCAGTCTCAATTGATCAATCAGAATAGAGCTGGAAGGGCCTTTGGAGGTCTTCTAGTCCAACCCACTGCTCAAGCAGGACACCCTATACCATTTCAGACAGGTGGCTGTCCAAGTCTTTTCCTTCCCCTTCTATTCCCTCACCTTAACCTCTTCTCACTTAAGTTCCTGTAATGCATTTCATAGGGGGCTGCCCTTGAAGACTTCCCTCTCTAAAAATGCATTAATTTTTGAACCTTTTGCATCTGTTTAGTTTAGTTTAGTTTATTGTCGTTGCACCTCATACAACAAAATTAAATACCATCTTCAGTGTACATTATGACTGAAAATAAATACAAACACACATCCTTCACATTCTATACATTGAATTGAAAACCCTTGATATTGCTTTAATATTGCCCTATACAGAAGAATTCAATTTTAATCTGGGTTTTTAATATAAGATATCTGAGGTCTTTCTGATTTAGTGGCCTTATGTATCTGTTGTTGTGGTAGGCTGGTGGGGGTGGGGGCTTATCTCTTTAAGAAAAAGTTAAGGTTGAACGTTCAGAATTCAGAAGTTTCAAATAAGAATGGCCTTGTTCAGAATGTTTTCACAGAGACAAGCACAATGTCCTTTTCCTCACCATTCTCAGTTTGCAAATATAATATGCCCTGGGTCTAAATCCTTTGCCTGCCCAGCCATACTTCCCTGGAGCACAAGTTCTGAGTAGCAACAGACATCTAGACCCTGTCAAAATGCATCATTTGACTGCCAAGGGGGGATGCTTTCCTGCTGGGAAAAAAACCCAACTCTGGTAGGTTGTGAGAATGGCCTCGTTCCACCTTTGCAGAATCTTCCCCTCTGCCCCGGGTGCTTTGTGGATTTATTTACTTATATGTCATATCTTGCTGTTCAAAATGAAGTCCCGAAGAAGCTCCCATCTTACCACTGAACACAACCAGGCAGGACAAAGACAAATCCATTAAAATACAAACGATAAAAATTATTGACCTTTAAATGCCCGCCTAAAGAGATCGGTCTACAAATATTCCAAGGGCAGAGAATAGGAAGCCAGGAACCAATCGGAGACACAACAAGTTAAAAAGCATGGATCAAAATGGAGGCTGAATTGAATTTAACTATTCAATGCCCAGTAAAACAGATGCATATTTTAAAAAATAAATTTTTGGAAAACTGAAAAGTTGGAGGTCAAATGTAGATCTTGGGGTTTATAAGAGGAAGGAGTCTTCCCCTGTAGGACCATCAAGCAACACCTAGATGACTTTGATCAATCTTGAGAAATCTAAGCAGGATCAGATCAGGTTAGCCCATGGGCCCACAAGAGATCTCAAGAATCTAGAGAGACAGAGAGACAGAAAAATAACTTGGATGGTGACAACATAGGGACTGTCATCTAATAAATCAGAATTGAGCTAGAAAGGACCTTGGAGATCTTCTAGTCCAGCTCCTGCTCAAGCAGGAGACCCTATACCATTTCAGACAAGTTGTCAGGATTCCAGCAGTTACCCCAATTAAATCATGAGTCTCGAGCCAAACTTCCAAAACTTCAAAAGGATTTATTGGGAGCTAACATGTCTGGCACTGTCTGGGTGTAGCTGACTCTGAGACATATCATTCATTGTCACCCTTCCCCCCATCCCCTGGGTGTATCGTAATTCATATTCTCCAATGGGACACATCCATAGCCAAGAGTCATCAATCATGCTCTCCGGTTCGAATTTTGCGCAGCAGAAACTTCAGTCACCTAGTTACCATCTTTGAAAACATTTGTGGAATGCACTTTTGGTTTGCAAACTGCCTCACTGATCCCCCCTCCCTTCCTGTTGGCAACTCTAAAAAGACCAGAGAAATATTTTATGGATTGACATCCGGCTTCCACATTGATTTTGCTTGTCAGAAAGTCACAAAATGGGATTGTATGGAGAAGCTGCTACCGTTACAAATATGAGCCTGTTGCCGGGACTCTGAATTGCGATCCTGTGACCATGGGGATGCTGCAAAGGTCATAAGTGTGAAAAACAGTCATAAGTCACTTTTTCCAGGTCTGTTGTAACTTGGAACAGTCATTAAACAAACTGTTGTATGTCAAGGATTACCTGTACCAGAGGTGGTATTCATCCGGTTCTGACTGGTTCTACAGAACTAGTAGTGGAAATTTTGAGTAGTTCGGAGAACCGGCCAATCCCACCTCTGAATGGCCCCGCCCCCATCTGTTCTCTGCCTCCCATTGAGTCCCAGCTGATCGGCTGGGTCTTCTTTGGTTGCCCTGCCCTGGTTTGGTTCTGCAACCGAACAGGACAGACACAGACTTCAGAGGATAATTAGGACTGCAGAAAAAACAATTACTACCAACCTGCCTTCCATCTAAGACCTGTATACTGCATGAGTCAAAAAGAGGGCTGTGAAAATATTTACAGACCCCTCATATCCCGGACATAAACTGTTTGAACTCCTTCCCTCAAAACAACACTATAGAGCACTGCACACCAGAACAACTAGACACAAGGACAATTTTTTCCCAAACGCCATCACTCTGCTAAACAACTAATTCCCTCAACACTGCCCAACTATTTACAAAGTCTGCATTATTACTACTATTAATCTTCTCATCACTCCTTATCAGCCATCCCCTCCCACTTGTGACTGTATGACTGTAACTTTGTCGCTTGTATCCTTATGATTCATATTGACTGTTTCCTGGTATGATTTGGTTGCTTATTGTACCATATGACTATTATTAAGTGTTGCACCTCATGGTTTTTGACTCTTGACGAATGGATCTTTCCTTTTATATATGCTGAGAGCATTTGCACCAAGACAAATTTCTTGTGTGTCCAATCACACTTGGCCAATAAAGAATTCTATTCTATTCTATTCACAGGAGAACAGAGCTGGAAAGCAGGTATGGGGAGGGAATGGGGATTTTGCAGTAACCTTCCCCTGCCATGCCCACCAAGCCACGCCCACCAAACCATGCCATGCCCACCAAGCTACGCCCACAGAACCGGTAGTCAAAAAAAATTGAATCACACCACTGACCTGTACTTTGTTCCAGTGAACATCTGAATGACGAGGTGAAGCAGTTCTGCAGAGTTCTGAAGAAAAAAACCCCTCAACACCACCAAATCTGAGGGGAGCTTTGTGTAATTTTGTGAGCTGCCTGTTTAGGTATTAATCAGCCCAAGTGTGATTGCCTGAAAGGGAATTTTAAACAAAAAACAAATCCTAATTAAAATACAGAATGCTGTTGGCCTTTGAGCAGCTAGTTAGAGATGTGTGAAGAAGCCTCTAACCACTTGCAGCTCTAGCGAAAGCAGCAGGCAAGACGGCGAGTTTTTAATTTATATTGTCCTTTGGACATTTCCCCCCTGAAACTATTTACACCATTTACACTCTCAGGTCAGTGGCCTAATAATGCAACAAAGCACGTTTTGAAATGGCAGATCATTTTCCGCACTCGGATCTCTGTGTAGTATTGATGGTGGAGGGAGCTGATTAGGATCTTGGGAATTGTGCTTGATGGGAACAATCTGGAAGGAGTGAAAAATTATTAAACACACTCAGCGGGAGTTGTAGGATTTACCATTGGCACGGAGGGCGATTAATTCTCATTGCATCACACAGCAGCTTGATTGCACACTGTGAATGCTGTTTATTGGAGAAGGGGTACAATTTTGCTTCAGTTTGTAGTAATGTAATACTAAATGCTAATTAGACCTCTAAAAATAATTAGAACCTCTTGCAGCCAATTCAGCGGATAGAAACAAAGACCTTTAAAGCCACCAGGCACCCTTTCAAAGCTGTACTCTGTTCCAAGGCTGGGGGAATTCTTAAAAAGCATTTTAATTACAGCACTACAAATAGCTGCGTTACGTTCAGGCAAACAGTTGTGTGGTACATTGTGGAGTAATAGGTGACCCTGACAGGGAAGAGCAGGAGGGATGGCCGTGTGGGTTTATAAGCACATGGATAGTGGTCAGGAATGGGTTTTCGTCCATACAATGCACAAGGTAACCAATGACCAGTTATGGTTATTGGGAATCCCATCTGAACGAAAAGCTACTCTCCATATTAAAGAAAGGTTGCAGGAATTGGGTATGTCTAGTGTCTAATGATAAGAAGGACTAGGGGAGACACGATAGCAGCCTTCCAATATTTGAGGGGTGCCCCAAAGAAGAGGGAGTCAAGCTATTTTCCAAAGCTCCTGAAGGCAGGACAAGAAGCAATGGGTGGAAACTAATCAAGGAGAGAAGCAACCTAGAACTAAGGAGAAATTCCCTGACAGTTAGAACCAGTTTGAGGTGGTTGGCATGACACCTCCATACCCATGATGGGTACCTGATGAACAGTCACTTTGACAAACTGCCGTTCTACGACCCTGAAGTGTTGGGTCAGACTGGGAGAAATTGATGTTGTACTAAGATGTATGTTAATACATATATTATTTATATAGACATTAGTGAGCTCTGGTTATCTCAGGGCAGAGCAAGAGCCTTCGGCTTCTCTGAACCTCATATGTTGTGGGTCTTCCTCTCTTCCCTCCACCCCCACCATCCATCCTCCTTGGCTTATGAATAATTAAAAACTTAAATTACTTGCCATGTACAAAATTCATACGCTGGGCAAAATAGCTACATGAAAATTAATTTTCTGTTCTGTGAGACTGACGGGAAATCAATTAATCTTGATGTATTATTTTATGCAGAACAGAGTGTAGGAGGCAGCTCAGAGAATGGCTACAGCTGTTCCTGCTGGTCAGCCCATATATTATAGTTGGCAGATTTGACAGCTTCTGAAGGAAATGGCTGAAGGTTCTTAGGCAGGTGAATCAACTGTAAAAATTTATTGGAGAATACAAACTGTTTCTAGGGGGACTGATATAAAACTCAACACTTGAGAACTGAAGTATTGAATGTTTGTGTGACTGGAGCAGCTTGTTGTCAATATTTATAGCTTTTCTCTTTGTTACATGTCCTATTTGTTTGATTAACTAGTTGGATGCTCGTGTCTGCTGGATAATTTATGTATTGCGCCTTCTGCAGCGTTTCTTGATACATAAAGATTTACCACTAGGTAAATAAAGCCGTTTCCACAGAAGGCAATATGCTAAGCCAAGCGACAGAGGTGTTTACGGCCGGTTTTGAGTTTTATAACTCGCTAGGTAGATCAGTAACTTTTGTTTACTGTTGTGCTGGAGTTCGATTGGAATGGCGTTTATCTTACAACAGGTTGGGAAATAAGCGGGGCTGTTTTTTTAAAAAAAATAAAATGCAGGCAATCGTCAGTAGATGTGTATAGATCATTTATGATGCTTAAGACATTTTATATATATTAAAAAATCCAATATGTTTTGAAATTCATACATAATGCATATGCCATTTCTGGATAAAATAAACCAAATGCACCATTTCTCTCTCTCTCTCTCTCTCTCTCTCTCTCTCTCTCTCTCTCCTCCCTCCCCTCCCTCCCTCCCTCCCTCCCTCCCTCCACATGGTTTAGGAATGTACACACAGATTCTTCTGACTGGCATATTGAGAAATTTGAAGGATGGTAGGATGCAATTGCTACAAATAGAACCAAATCGAATTGTTTTTATTAGCTGCCCTAAAAGAAATATAGATTGTTGGAAAATGCTTTAATCAATTGCATGTAAATAGACTTCAAAGCTCCACATTAGTTTGGAACCTGTCAAGTGCCAGGAAAATCAGGAGATCTAAACAGTTCAAAAGGGTATAAAGATTTATTGCGAGCTAAAGCTCTCTACAAGAATCTGAACTACTAGTTGTCAAAGCAAATTGGCAATAGATGAGAGAGTAGAAGGAATTCAATGTGGGCTGGACTTAGAACTCTTGTGAGGAGATTCCCTTCCCTTCCATTGCCTTGCCCTCCCCTTCCTTCCCTTCCCTTCCTTCCATCTTCCTTTCCCTTCCCCTCTCTTCCCTCCCTTCCCTCCCATCTTCCCTTCCCTCCCTTCCATTTTCCCTCCTCTCCCGTTCCCCTCCCTCCCTCCCTTTCCTTCCATCTCCCTTCCCTTAATTAACACTATAGTTTGAGATCAATATAATGACAATGTTGAAAACTGAACTTCAAGTGCCATTCCTCAATAGGAAATCCATTAACAAAAGTTGAAGGTCCCCCTTCCTCTGCCCGCCCCCCCAGGTTAATGAAAGCTGGACAGGCAAAGCTTCAAAATATTTGCATTTACTGGTCCAACTTTCACAGATGTTAAACATTTAGTGATGGTATTTAGAACCATTTGAACCACATTAAAGTCCGGCCGCTAGAGTGTTGAAACAGTTGGGCTGCATCATAAAACACCTATAAAGGAATTTTAAGACATTAGGTGGCATTGCTGTTGTCTCAGTAGAGAATACATTAGGGTTGCTTTGTGTGCATAACTTGATAAATTGGTTAGGCACTGTAAGTTAAAATGTGCCAGATACACAGGCTTGTAATTGCTATGTGAATTTGGCAGGTATGTGCAATTTAAAAGTATGTCAGATATGACAAATTATTGTTGAACTGTGCTACAGCCTTAGTAAGATCACATCTGTTCGCTCCATACAGAGAATTGGAGGCATGGTTTAAAGTGTGTACTTACTGATATTGCATTGTTGTTTCAAATATTTAGCAGGCTCTTAGCGACAAGTAAAATAATTATGCTTGGGTATCAAATCTGTTTGGCTTGTATGTCTTTGGTTTTTGTGTGTGTGTGTGTGTGTGTGACTCAGATGCAATATGCTGCAGGCCACGAATGCCATTTTAAGGCAGGCCATCTTGCTCTCACGTGCATAGATTAAACAGATGGCATGTAGATTTTGTGTGTGTGTGTGTGTGCGCGCACACACGCGTGCATGTGTTGTGCTATGCACGCCTGTACCCACAACTAAATTCTATTTCTCCAAAACCATCCTTTTGCATTCTGATAATATTTGACACCTCTGACAATATAACACAAAAGTAAAAAGAATGGCAGATCCCAAATACTAAAGATGTCAACACTTTCAACCCAACTTACTGATTTTATTGGCGGAGGCTAAGGATCTTTTGATGCAGACACTCAAGAAGGAGGAAAATACATTTTTTATGATGTACGTTTTTAAAAATATATGTGTCAGGATTCCGGTAGTTACCCCCATTTAAATCATGAGTCTCAAACCAAACTTCCAAAACTTCAAAAGGATTTATTGGGAGTTAGCATGCCGGCACTGCCTGGGTGTAGCCGACTCTGAGACACATCATTCATTGTCACCCTTGACCCTGGTTTCCCCCCCACCCACTGGGTGTATCATAATTCATATTCTCCAATGGGACACATCCATAGCCAAGAGTCATCCATCTAGTTACTATCTTTGAAAACATTTGTGGAATTCAGTTTCGGTTTTGCAAGCTGCTGCACTGCTCCCCCCTCCCTTTCGGTTGGCAACTCTAAAAAGACCATAGAAATATTTTATGAGTTGACAATATGTTGCGTCTCTGCATCAGTGTCAAAGCTGTGTAAAAGAGCAAACTGGACTCCTGGTGTAATTGCCTGCATCTGTTCATGTGGCTTTCTTTGCAACTATGTACCACAAAATGGTTTTGTATTCGTTTTGCCTTCTTAGTTTAGCTGTGAGATTGCCTGGTATATAAGCCTGCTTAGATTTTGAGAGTAATATATTGAGAAAATAGTGTGAGTTTTTTTTAAAAATCTAAATGATGTAATTTGTTCATTTGGGGTTTGATCGGCCAATAGGGGTTATCTTATAAATGTTTCCATGTTTCTACATTTGTATATAGCAGTGGTGGCTAACCTTTTTGGGCTCCCGTGCCGATAATTGCATGTGCACTTGCCTGCTCGTGCTTGCATGCCATCACCCAGAAGGCAATGTGCGCGCTCCCCCATGCCTCCTGCGCATGCGTGTGCGACCCGCATGAACCAGGCTGTGCGCTTCTGTGCATGTGCGTGTGACCCCCGCACACGCCACCCATTTCTGCGCATGTACAAGTGTCTCCTGTGCACCACCACGCCCTCACTCATGCGATACCTGACAATCAGCTGTTGGGCAGGCAGCACGCACATGCACAGTAGATTTTTTCTGGGTAAGTGCTCGCGTGCCAGCAGTAATGGCTCTGCATGCCACTTCCGGCATGCATGCCATAGGTTCACCACCACGGGTATATAGATATTTGTTATGCTTCTTGTGGAAACATTGCTAGTATTGCTGAGTTTATGTTAATATTCACTCATTCTGTAAGCCAGGGGGTGTCAAACTCGATTTCACAGAGGGCTGCATCAGAGATGTGTTTGACCTCAAGGAGATGGGGTGGGCGTGGCCAGGTTGGCCAGCTTGATGTCACTCATGTCAGAGGCGCCTGTGGTGGTCTGAGCACTCTTCCAGTGAAAAACAGGCTCCTGAGCTCCGTTTTCGGCTGCAACAGCTTCCTGCAACCCTCGGCCAGTGAAAATGGCAGCCCTCCCAAGCTCCCTTTTCACTGGCAGAGGCACCGTAGGCCAGTCCTTCGTTGTTTCCAGGGTGGCCCTGAAGGCCAGATCTAACCATCCTGTGGGCTGGATCCAGCCTTGAGTTTGACACCCCTGCTCTAAGCATTTAATTTATGCTCATAGCAGGTTTTATTTCCGTCATATTCTGTTCTCATCATGTTCAGCAGTCAACTTTTAATTCCAACTTTAGCACAACTGTTCTACAATTTAAGTTAATTCACTGGCATCCACTTTCTCTAAATCAACAAATACTGATTTCTCACATGCATTCATTCTCTTTGATCTGCTGGAAAGCAAACATCAGGTTGCAGATTCCTTACCTGGTAAACAATAATGCTGCACTCTCCAAATTTTGTTCATTGTCACCTCATTGTACTCTCGAACAATTAACTAGAATTCTGGTGACGTCATTTCCAGGTGCATTTAAGAAAATAATTTGGCTACAGCTGGGATAGTAAATATTTTTTTGCTAGAGTAAATGTAGATCCTTGTTTATTACATTTTCTTTGTGATTTAATTTTCCCTGTTAGTTTTTCCTGCTATTGCAGAATTGTGTTATTCAAACTCAGACACACTAAAATGTAACCATTCGTCTTTTCAAACCTTTCCAGAACTTTATTAAACGGTGTCCTACTGCCAGTAATACAATTTCCTATGGAAATTTTTGTCAAGCCCATGCAGATTTTGCAATCCCAAAACATTTCAGAGCAAATAAAGGCGTTTTATGTCAAGTAATGATATTGCAATTTTTTTTTTATTCTGCAAATACCGTTTACCAAAATATTCTTGTCTCATATTGAAAACAAATACATCTGTTGGAAGGGATGTTGAGGTCAGTGTGCAGAGAAGAGTAACAAAGGTGATATCTGGTGGTTAAATTTATGAACACTTAAGAGAACTAGGTATGCAGCCTATCCAAGACAAAGATTAAGGATGGCATTTTGGACAGAGAGAACTGCTGGTTTGAAAGAGGGGTCAAAGAGGCCATCAGTGTCAAAATTGAACAGGCGTCTCTCAACAGAGGGGAAGGGATACAACATCATCTATCTCCAGGCTACAACACAGTCATTTCAACAGTTCCAAAAAGGCTCCACACTCATTTGCACTACTCAGGTGACTCTGAGGACACAGATTAACCTCCAGGTGGCCTCAATGACTCACTAAAAGAATGCAAATGACCAGATTTCCCACCATCGTAAGTCAGAAGCTTCTTGGATGAGAAATGAAACATTCAAAAGTAAAACCAGAAAGTCTCTTGAAAAAAAAACACCTTTGAGATGACCATGACCTAGATGACGGAGAATCTCCATAGGCATTAAAGGATGACAATAAAGCTGTCTTCCAGTCCTTGAGGGACTATCACAGAGAATAAGGAATCAGATTATGCTCCAATGCACCTAAGGGCAGGACAGGAAGCAATGGGTGGCAAACCTATCAAGGAGAGACTCAATCTAGAACTAAGAAGAAATTTCCTGACAGTGAGAACGATCAACCAGTGGAACAGCTTGCCTTCAGAAATTGTGGGAGCTTCATCACTGGAGGTTCCCAAGACCAGCCTTGATAGTCATTTGATTGGGATGGTATAAGGTCTCCTGCCTTGAGCAGGGCATTGAAGTAGAAGACCTCCAAAGCAGAGGTGGTATTCAGCAGGTTCTGACCAGTTCTGGAGAACCAGTAGTGAAAATTTTGAGTAGTTTGGAGAACTGGCAAATCCCACCTCTGACTGGCCCCGCCCCTATCTATTCTCTGCCTCCCATTGAGTCCCAGCTGATTGGTTGGGTCTTCTTTGGTTGTCCTGCACAGGAGAATGGAGCTGGAAAGCAGGTTAGTGGGGTGGAGAGGGAATGGAGATTTTACAGTATCCTTCCCCTGCCACACCCACCAAGCAACGCCCACCAAGCCACTCTCGCCATGCCATGCCCACCAAGCCATGCCCACAGAACCAGTAGTAAATTTTTTTGAATCCCACCACTGCTCCAAAGTCCACATAATTAGACCCACAGATTACTACCCTTTTCTCCTCCTTCACATAGGGACAAATGACACAACAAAAACCCTGAGTACAATATTGAGAGATTATGAGCAACTAGACAAAGTTAAGCTCTGTTTTAGTTCTATGATTCTATGATTTTAAGGTTATCTAAATAAAGAAACAGACTCCCTAAGAAGACTAAAACTGAGCTTTATTAGGATCAATACCACTGCAGGGACAGATAACTTTGAGAGGTGGGAATATTTTGAAACCTACCATACAGCATATTTGATGGCAGCACATTTAATCCGGCTTTTGAAAAGGCTATTCGAGATCATATTTTATCATACAGTGAATTTTATGAGAGCCTGTGGCAGGAAGCTACCTGGCCTATTTTAAAATCTAAACTAGGAAAATATATATTTCTGTCTGTGTAAAAATCTTGACTTGCAGATGAAAATCCTACGATTACAGTGGAAAGAGGCAGATTTTTAACTATGGCCTTAAAAGCAAGGCTTTCAGTAGCAAATCAGTGAACTGTGGGTTTGAAACCTGTTATGTTTTATTGTTTTATGCAATAACCAAGTTTGGATTATGTTTGTAACTTGCTTTTGGGACTTTGGCCGTAAATGAAATAGATTGATTATTAAAATTAGCTTTACAGATAATCCTGGACTTTTAACAGTTCGTTTAATGACTGTAAGTGAAGTTACAACAGCACTGGAAAAAAAAACACGACATGGCCATTTTGTCACACTTACAACTTTTGCAGTATCCCCATGATCCAGTGGTGGGATTGTACCCGTTCTGCCTGGTTCAATCGAACCGGTAGTAAAAATGGTTACCGTTCGTCTGAACCGGTAGTAATAGTCTGCCAAGATATTTTTCTACAGGAGAGCAGCAATGAAGAAACTACTCTGAAACAACTCCTTGTGTTGTTCTTGGTTCCTGGGAGCTGACATAAAATGTGAGTTATTCTGTGTGTTTTAACGCATCATTTTTAGCGTTGTCTCCCTGCTATTAGGAGGTATGGATTCAGAGGAAATCATATTATTAACTGCTTGCATTTTTCTTACACATTTTTCTTCATCCTTTCCTGCCTATGTCAATAGTTCCAACCCTTCTATTTCTTTATCCTATGATTAATATCTTCAATATTTTTCCAAAAAGAATGTAGCAGCTCTGCTGGAAAGTAAGGAAATTCATTAACATGGCCCAAATGCACCTTCAGTTTATAACATCTTCTAATGTAGTGGCCCCCGACCTTTTGGGGGTCAGGGACCTGTTCTGCAGAGAGAGTTTTTTCGTGGACCACAGGGGTGTGGTTTCGTGTGCTGCCTGCATCCCGTGGCTGGGTTAGGGTTAGGATTAGGGTGGAGGTCGAGAGGGCGGCCTTGTTGGCTTCGGAGGAATGCAGGGAGGAGCAGGACGAGGCAGCCCCTCTGGCTTGAGATGGCTTGCTAGCGTGGAGGAACAAGGGCAGGATGACCAAGAGGGGGCAGGCAGTGGAAATGAGGAGCGACGGAGCTCAGGTGATGAGCAAGGACCGCCCCACTCCTGATCCCTGAGTACAGAGAGTGGAGAGGAGGAAAGAACAGTGCAGGCCGACCCGACAACTTGGGAGGAGAGCACCCCGCCCCTCTTCAGAAGGCACACCTGGGGACTGAGACTTAAGGAGATGCTGTGGGGAGGGCCGTTTGTCGGGAACAAACATAGAATTCATGGAGTGTTGTGTGCCGTTGGCGAAGTTTGGAGTTTCCTGGATTCCTCGCATTGTTTCTGGCATTCTGGATTAATTGCCTTGCTCCTTTACTTCCTGGGCTCCTTGACTTGCCCTACAGGATTTCTTGCTTTGCAGCTGTTGTGCTCACAGTGTTTTGCTGGACTACATGCAGCTACTACTTGGCATGTATGTTTTGCTGGACTGCTTGCAGCCACACTACTTGCCATGTGAGTGTGTGTGTGTGTGTGTGAGAATTTTGCTCTGGGACTTGCATAACGTGAGAGCATTTGGGGGGGGGGGAAATTGGAGCGTTAAAGGGGAGTTTGGACTCCCAGATGGCTGTGTGGCCTTTATGCCTTGTCATCACAGCCATCTTAAATATGAGCCAGTTGCCAAGCCTCTGAATTTTGATCATGTGACCATGGGGATGTTCAGGGGTCAGAAGTGTGAAAAACGATCACCGATCACTTCTTTTCAGTGCTATCATAACTTTGAACGGTCACTAAATGAACTGTTGTAAGTCGAGGACTGTCTGTACAAAGTGACTGTTCATAGCTACAACAGGGATGAAAAAAGTAACTTTGCAACCAGTTCGCATGCTTACGACTTCACATGGCCTGTCTGTAAAGCAAAGGAAAACTGAAGAAAGATTAAAAGTACAGTTGTGGTTTCATTTAGTGACTGTTTTGTTTAACAACTGAGTTAATGATCTCTGCTGTGGTTGCCAAAATAGGTTTTTTTCCTCCCATTTTTTCCTATTTCACCTACATTCTTTTCCAGCTTCTCTATAATTAATCACGAATAATCTCTTTAAGTTTGGATAACCTCCAAATACATGATAATATCCAAATGGCTAATGTTTTTTATTCTACAGTCAATTGTTCTTTGGGGAAAAAGCACGATAATTTTGATTTATATCATTTATAGTTAATCTAGCAGCCTCTCAGATGATTGCAATTTATATGCAGTTTAAGTGATAAGATGCCATCCAAAAATTTATCACCGGTGTGTAAAATAATGTTATAACTGGCATTTTCATCCAGGAAGGGTTTTTTTTGTTATTTTCTATATATGTGTTTAAGTTTGTAATGGGAAAATGAAGGGAGGGAGAGCATAACTTGGTTCATTCCTTTCGTCACTGTATTACATTTAAATTTGCCGTATTAGCTCTTTGTATTTGTTACCAAAGGTTCATTAATTTTTAAAATATTTTGATCAAATTAGGAACTGTAACTTGACTTTGCTAGACATCATTCACAGTGGTGGGATTCAATTCTTTTTACTACTGTGGGTATGGCTTGGAGGGCGTGGCTTGGTGGACGTGGCAGGGGAAGGTTACTGCAAAATCCTCATTCCCTCCCCACCCCACTAACCTGCTTTCCAGCTCCATTCTCCTGTGCAGGGCAACCAAAGAAGAGCCAGCCAATCAGCTGGGACTCAGGAGGCAGAGAATAGATGGGGGCGGGGCCAGGCAGAGGTGGAATTTGCCGGTTCTCTGAACGACTCAAAATTTCCACTACCGGTTCTCTAGAACTGGTCAGAACCTGCTGAATACCACCTCTGATCATTCATGAATCCCCAATCAAGTGAATCATAATAAATCATATGTCATGATTCCAACTAATGAACCCAAGCAAATCAGAACTCTAGAATCCTCCTCAAAGATCTTCTTTATTGAGTACATCACATTGGCACTGCTTGAAAGGAAAAGCAACTCTAAATCTTTCCTGTGGTTTTAACATAATTAAACTAGGAAATAACCGCATTCAAGTCACCAGTCATGTTGGCCAATTGGGTTAAGTGGCGGGCTCTTCAGGCACTCCTTCCCTGACCTTATCCATTGCCAGTAGAGATGACCTTGGTTCTCATGAGAAAGCTCTCTGTTGTGTCTAGTAAGGCATTCCAACCTCCTTCCCCACTTTCCCCTATGTGGGACAACTGAGGAACAGAAAAATTGCTGCTGCCAGGTTCGGTCTGAAGTTGACGTCCTGTTTAACATATGTAATATCCAGCAGTTCTCTTTTAATAGGTTCCACGTTGGTCTGTTTGGATGAATCTAGTTTTCCAATTTTTGTGGTGGAATGTAGCCTGGATTCCCCTCAGGGCGGGGGCTGCATTCCCGAGGACAAAGTTGAGACAGTTTGGTTGGAAGAAAGATAGCTAAGAAGGCTCCTCCCTGGCAGTTCTCAAGGTATATCTATATCTATATTTTATTTTTTATCAAACATGTACAAGATAACAAGTATAAGTATGGCTTCCCTGAGACCCAGTCAGGGGTGGTATTCAGGGGGTTGGGGGAGGGAGAAGTGGCCTGAGAGCAGAGCTGAACCTTTCTTAGGATTGAAGCTTCTATTTTTCAGTGCAGACTCAGGCAGCAGATTGCAGAAAGGTAGATCTGGGAGTGAAGCTGTGATTCTGCAAGCAGTCAATCTGCCTGTCTGCTTTGCCTGATTTGGGGTAAAAGTTGCTCTTTTTTAAAAAATAAAAAATTCAATCTTTACATATATATTTACAATATTTACATACAAGCCACGCCCAGCCAGTCACATGCCACCAAGCCACACCCACACATTAGGCAATGCCTACAGAACAGGTTGTTAATACCACCCCTGGTCATATGTAACTTGTGATTTCAGAATTATAGTTCCTGTTGACCTCTGGTGTCTTGTATTAATGCTATTCATGCTATTAAAAAGCAGGCAAAACAAACAGTGCATAAGTAAAAACATTAGCACGGTTGGGTTTTTTTCTGTCCCTTTTCTTTGGAGCATAAACTCTTTCTCCCATCCCTTAATTTCTTATTCTTTCAAAATCAGTAGGGTGTCAATAACCACAAAAAAATTGCCCAAGAGGTGACCTTTAAAAAAAACTCACACACCAGGAAAATGTAACATACACATGTGCTAACTGAGAGGAACTTTAAAGATTTCAGTTATTCTTTTTCCGGTTAGCTGAAAAATTCAGAGAAATTGTTTGTTTTCAATTTCCCCTTAATACGGATTCAACTCATATGTGTACAGAGAAGTAATGACCAAAGGTTGTTTAAGAAACTACATTGAAATTCTGGGGTCATGTTTTTTTCACCCCCGCAACAATATTATAATCTTGATATTTACACCTAAACCCAAGGTATGAAATGGTTGGTTTCAGTAAATCATCATTAAGATTATTACTTTTTAAATGAAAATGAGTATTCCGGTAGAAAGAGAAGGTAATTGAACCACTGCACAACTGATTCTTCTAATGACAAACCATAGAAGCTGAAGTTTGTCACTAGAGTTATGTAATATTAACCATTTTTTTCTGCATGTGTGACATCCATCCACCCACCCACCCATCTATCTATCTATCTATCTATCTATCTATCTATCTATCTAATCTATTATCTCTGTCAGTCTATCTTTCTGTCTATATCTTTCCATCTGCCTGCCTATTTACTTATATATTTCAGTAATCTTTCCTCCTCGAATTTCTACCTCTTTTATTCAACCATTGGGATAAAACATATCCCATGTTAACAAATATTATGTTACTTCCTTGTCTTTTATTATTAATGTCAATCTATCCATCTCCGCACAGTCTAATATATTTCTAATTATATTGTCATCTGTAGGTGTGTCCTCATTTTTCCAATGCTGTGCCAATACAATTCTCACTGCTGTCAACACATGTATTATTAAATATGTAGTCCCTTTGTTGTAATTTTTCTGGTGGTATACCTAACAAAAATATTTCTGGTTTTAAGTCTATGTGTTGCTTTATCATTTTCTCTAACCATGTGGTTGAAGCACCCACAACTTCTGGAGGCAACTTCTGTTCCACTGGTTAATTGTCCTCACTGTTAGGAAATTTCTCCTTAATCCCAGGTTGCTTCTCTCCTTGATTAGTGCCCATCCATTGTTAGTATGTTCATTATTATTATTATTACAGTTGGTTGCATAGTCAGGTGTTTACACTGGATTTGGCATTTTTGCCCACTTACTGAGTTATTCCCAGGGGTGAACCTGTACCAAACCGGTAGCTAATTTTATGGCCAGTTCAGTGAACCGGCAAATCCCACTCCTGGCTGATCCCGCCCACCCTGCCCCTCCCCTCCCAGGAGTTCCCATGCAGCCTGTTTTGGATCCCAGGTAAGTACAGGGTCTGTAAGGAGGCTTGGGGAGGGAGAAAAATGGGCCTCCTGGAGGCTCGAGGAAAGCCCTGGGAGGGTGAAAAACAGGACTGTTTCCAGCCTCCAGAGAGCCTCTGGAGCCCGGGATGACTGTTTTTCCCCCTCCTGAAGGCTTGAGGAAAGTCTCCGGAGCCCGGGGAGGGTGGAAATGCCCCCCCGCCATGGTGCAGGAGGCCAAGTAGGCCATGCCCACCATGGCCACGCCCACCCAGCAACCGGACAGAGAACTGGTTGCTAAAATTTTCGAAGCCCACCCCTGGTTATTCCCAAGGATATGCAGACATTGTTATTGTTGTTTCATGGTGTTAAAGGTATTGTCACAGGAAACAAAATGTTCCAAGTAAACCTGCCTTTCTTGATTGACCAGTTTGCTGATTTTTTTTTTTTTGGGAATGCTGATGATGTTCAAGTGATAGTCCAGATGCTTTGGGATTGAGCCCTAGGTTCCTATGGCTATTGGCTTTCTTTAGCCACAACGGCTTTACTGTTATTTGCAGGTCTTCATAAATTGTGAATGTTTTTCTAGTTCTTTCTCTTCTAGCCTGCTGTCTCCAAGCACTCCACACATTATGTGGCAGGTATATTAATGTAAATTATGTGTACCGTATATAACATAAATGATGCATGCTATTTTTTTTAAAAAAGATTATGGCCACCTCCTTTGAAAACAAGAAAATTCATCCTTTCTGCCCATCTGCTGCTTTAAGAGTTACATTTTAAAAAAATAAAACCTCTTTACAGATTAAATTGATCCTACTAACCATTAATGTTGTCTCTAACTGGAAAATCTGGAGACCTGTATAAAACACATTATATCCATATAGGTTTTGACACATTCATTAACAATTTTAGTTCCTAAGTATCAAAGCCAGGAAGAGTGCAGTCCTATGCAGAATTTTTATTTATTTCCTAGCTCCGTTAATAAATATATTTGTAGTATGAGTAAGACATGTTAACACTCTACCATTAAGTTCCATGTATTTCCATTCATATTTTAAAATCTGTACTTTAAACGTTCCTAATTCTGTTGGGCAATATTTTTTTTACATAATTTTAAATCTACCTCAGTTCTCAGGGGCACTGTATCTTGTTAACTAAATCCCCTTCGTGCTTTATTACGCAATTTAATTTTTCATGTCTTTCATTTATTAGCAGTAAAATGATCTCTGGAAAAAATAATTAGATTAAATGTCTAAAATAAGTGCAAAGTATAAAAATGACAGTAAAATGAAATAGGTTCTCTATTTGCTTAAGTAAAATAAAACCAGATACTTAATTATAATGATCTTCAAGGAAATGGTTTTAATAGCCACAATTTTGAACATTAAATATAAAGAAGTTATTTTCTTCTTATTTTCTGCTCCTGATTTTGGCATAGATGAACAATTCCTACTGTGATGATTGGTTAGATTAATTACATATTTCCTGGGATTTTTTATAACCTAGAAATGTTAATTCCAAATATGGAAAACTTCATAAAAATCTGATGATCTTTTTCTAGTATTCTGTAGGATTTGGGAGAGGATACCATTTTAGCAGTTCCTTAACATTTGCTCCCCAAGTGACAGAAGATTGGGCTTCACAAAGAGAATGCCAATGAAAGACTCAACATCTTGGATAGACCTAAAATGGATGCCACACTGAACATCCTGAAATTAATGGTGTCAAATACAAAAAAAAAAATCAGTTTTCCCATTTTCAGTTCTGCATAAGTCTAACCTAGATTGCTTTCTTCTTCACCCATGAGGCATTCTTCACCCCTGAGGCATTTGGTAGCCACACCCTTGTTCATAAAACAGAGTTTTGTTCTCATGTATGGAGGAATATTTATATTACCTAGTTAGGGTAATGAAACCTATGCAAGAAAACAAGCAAGCTCAGTGAGCACCAAGGAGCCCTAATTTCAATCCTGAGCCACAAATATTCTCATATATACATACATGTATATATTATATACATATGCATTTATGCACACACACACACATGTATATGTATATGTACACACACACACACACACTCTGTTTCCCTGAAAATATGTCTGTTATTTTTTGCTCCAAAAGGCACATTAGGGCTTATTTTCCAGTTAGGTCTTATTTTGGGAGAAATACGGCACTAAATGCATCCATCCAGCTGATGGTCTTAACTGGGGCTTATTTCTGAGGTAGGGCTTATATTATGAGCATCCTGAAAAATCATACTCTGACTTATTTTCCAGTTAAATTGTATTTTAGGAAAAACAGTATATGTCAAATTTCCACTAGGCGTATCACTGCCCCTAACCAACCAACCAATCAATCATACAAACAGTTCCAAGAATAAAAGAATAAGAAAACGAGATAAAATGGAAGATGTTTGCATGCATTGCATTGTCTTATTTTAGCTTTTGCTGAGTAATAATTGTTCTAAGGAGAAATTGGCATCTTGTACCAGCATGTTACTTTTAAGTAAGCCCCAGGATGAAAATATTGCCGCAGCTGAGATGAAATTCGAGCCTCTTCACTTCATATTTTGTGCTCTATTTTCAAACATTTTAAATGAAGATTAGTTCCTTAAATTCACTCTGGCACCACATGCCATCAAACCTTATCCCCAGTCACTTAGATCTCTAATTAACTTATACTCTACAGACCTATTTCTTCAGCTTACATTTCTTTCAAGGCCTCTGATGTGCTGAGTTACACTGGAAAGAAACAATAAGATTTAGGGGAAGAATTAATTTAAGAAAGTCAGGCACAGATAAGGGAAAATGAGAAAAAGCAGCTTAGTATTTTGTCTTGTAAATGGTTTTGCTCTGTTAGACTAAGAATCCATTTATTCAAGAAGGAGAGGGACTGTTAATGAAATAGATGATGAATACGCAGAGCGATTACGGTAATGAATTTTAGCCCTCACTTTTCAGTGATATTTTATTTATGAGGTACTTGATTATTCAGATAAAGACAAGAAGTTTATGGCAGTAGATTATGTCTTGTTTTCATAAACATATTCAGTAGTTTAATAAACATATTTTTTTCACTTTAAAAATGAGCAAAATTTATGAGAGATTATCTTAGGGTTAATGAAGTCTAGCATTAAGGAAATATTACCCTATAATACCACAGCTTTCAGAACTGGAGATGTAATTGCTTGATATTTTTTTTCCTTACTCCTCCATTTTCCTAAAGGCTATATTTATATATTGCACGTTTTATGCCATTAATCCTATTTTTTACAAGTCCCTCTTAAGCCAATTCCGTGAAAATTATACATGGAAGTTTATTGTTCTGTCACTTTGTTTTACTAAGAGGTTTAATAAATACTTAACAATTGAAGGAAAGAATGGCCTTGCAGTTTATAGGCAGATGCAGTGCTTGGATAAATAGTTCGAACGCCAGAGAGATGATTGATGTTTGCAGAAGCCTGTCAACATTAAGCAGGGATATTTTGAGCTACATTTTTTTATGCAGGTTGAGGGAGAGCACAGCAAATAAAATCAGAAATAAGGAGTTGCGGGTTGGGCTGTCAGGATTTGGATAATTAGCCGTGGTTATCCGACGGACATCCCGAAAATGGTAGGATTGAGAGCGACCTCTGTGGAAGTGAGGCACCTTGGAGGTGCATTGTATTGTGTCTGATGAAAGGGGAGGGAAGGAAAAGAAAGGAGGACAATACGCCGTGTAACAGATTTAATTTGCAGGGGAAATTTGTCCTTAATGCATAATGCCATCTTTACCGAGAAGCTCACAGTTTCCAGATTGAGCGGATAGCGGATCAGTGAAGAGGAGAGGCAGCTGTCAAATAAGGGGTCCTCTTCATTGATCCACCCCGCAAACAATTTTGCTCTGTGGCAATACCATAATGAACAATACAAGATCAGAGGAATCCCGAGCAAATTATGCAGCCCTCAAGGCTGAAACTGGCATGCCTTGTTCGCCAGCGATTCGTTCGGTGAGACGAGCGTCCCTTTAAAAGAACACACACGCACACTTTCAAGATAATTTAGCTGTATTTTTTAAAACATAAATGGCAAATTTGCTTCATCGGAGAATCCTTTTCCCAATATTGAACTTCTGCCTCGCTCAGGTGAGAGACGTTTGGGGGAATACACAAAAGAATTGTGGGAAGTTACAAAGGGACAAGCAGGTAGGTTTACATTTCCCAGATTAATTCACTTGATGAAAAGCTGCTGCTTCTGATGTGTCATATATCAAAGGTAGGGCATCAGTAATCTTTGCTCAAGGGCACAGCTAACAGACAGATAGACATGTGAATGAGATGGGGGGAAAACCCACAGTTCATCCTTTTCTGCTAACACCACAGCGGAGATAAAGGAAGATTTATGAGTCATTTTGGACCACATACCAGCCAGCAGCACACCATATTTTTCACATGTTCCTAAAATTGGTGGTGGAAGGCAATCAGGTTGTCACAATGTCCATCAGATGCTTTTACAAAGAAATTGGCTCCTTTGGACTTTCTCCTGCGTACTTGGCTTTTTTTTTTAATCTGCTGTCAAGAGCGTGCATGTTTGCAATAAATTTAATCTGAAAAACAACTAAACACTGCTGCATTCACTTATGCTCGCAGCAGGATGCTCTTGAGTTACAAAGAATCATAAGGACGAGGACAGCACTGGCTAGAAGTATTTTAGCAAGGTATGTGCAAAAGGAAGAGTAGATTATCGCGGTCTGCAGCAGGTCTTACCTACAAGCCCTTGCTTAACTCAAAGTACACCTGTGAATCGTAACTCCAATGTTGCATTATGTTAATTGGGGGAGGGGAGAATTGTCATGGGGGTGTATCTACTGATTCCAGAAATTGAATTAAAAGAGGCAGAGCTCTTTGGAGTTTTCTATAAAAAAAAAACCCCACCCCGTTTTGTTCAGTTAAAGGACACAATATCAGCCATGCTTTAAGAAAACAGTCAAAGATCTTCAGTCTTCCAGCTACAAGCCTTACAATTTTGTTGTATCCCAAAAATTGTAAGCTGCCCTGAGTCTTCGGAGAAGGGCGGCATATAAATGTAATTTAAAAAAAAATTCACAATAGCAAAGCAAACCAATGGCCACTTTTCTTTCAAGTTAGATTTCAAAGGTAGATGGATAACTTTTTCAATCTATGGCCTACTCTGCAAGTAAAGTTAGATAGGTAGGTAGGCAGGCAGGCAGGCAGACATACCATGTTTCTCCAAAAATAAGACCCTGTCTTATAATTTTTTTGCCATCAAAAATGTCACAAAGTCTTATTTTGGGGGGATGTCATCCACTGACGAACCTCATTTGCATGCGTCACCCCCGGCCTCCATTTCACTGTCAGAGGCATTTAGGAAGTTCTTCTTCTGCGGCCGGCAAGGCTTTCCTGAAGGCCTCTGCAGATGATAGGATCAATCTAGAGCTTTGTTATCAGCCATAGAGGCCTTCAGGAAAGCCTTGCCAGCCTTGCTGGCTGCAGAAGAAATGGGCTGGCAAGGCAGGTGTTGGGATGTGTGAGGCCTGGCTAAAACTGTCCAAAATTAAGTAGTAGGGAGCTCCAAACCTCCATCCCCACCCGAGCTTCATTTTTACCCGTGCACTCTGGAGTAGGTGGGGGGGTCTTAATTAGGGCTTATTTTGGGGTAGGGCTTATATTGGCTGCATGTGCAAAAATCAAGCTAGGACTTAGTTTCAGGGTAGGTTGTATTTTTGGGGAAACAGGGTAGATGATAAATGATGGATGGATGGATAGATAGATGATAGATGATAGATAGATGATAGATAGATAGATAGATAGATAGATAGATAGATAGATAGATAGAGGAGATACATAGAGATAGATATGCCATACGCTTCTGTCAGATGCAAACAGACAAATCTACATGTGCAGAGTTCCCTTATTATATTTTGTATATAATACAGATCTAATATAATTCCTGTATGTATAATAAAGGAATGTCTCCAGTCTCTCAGCCTAGCCTTGGGAACAAATGGATAAGGCTCCATGGATTAGGGACAGTTACCCTTGGCCCTTCTGCAGTTTCACGGTGACTCCAGACTAGATCTACATTTGATCCCTCCTCCCTGCCAGTCTTCCCAACATCTTCCCGAGTTGTAGTCTTTCCACCCACGCTCTCCACCAGCGATAGGGCTTACCTCTCCATATGGGCATGCATCTTTAAATTTTAATTGCAATAAAGAACACCAAGCATTAATTTCTAGAAAGCTGCTAATAATTCAGATGGGTGAAATGTTTTATTCCATGGCGTGTTGCCATAGTTATAAAGAGAATTTGCAAACATTACTCAGATACATTTTTCAGGTTTATCATTTTTAATTTCAGCAGCTATGCTGAAAATAGTCTATGCAATCAACCAAGTATTTTCTGAGTTAGAGAGACCAGCAATAAGTTTTGCCTGGCAGGATAGCTGTCAGCTGCCAGAAAGCATTCTCTAAAAAATGGGAGGCCAAGACAAAAAAAAAACCAATTAAATTGATAACTACTATTCAAAATTAATTGCCAGTAAAATAAGGCATTCCATATATCAAATTAATTGATCCCTGTCTACATATAGATATACAAGCTTACACATCCTACCTCCTATGTGCAATGACAAGAGATAAGGAAAAACCCAAGATGAGGATGGGCTACCATGTTTCCCTGAAAATAAGACCCAATTGGAACATAAGCCCTAGCATGATTTTTCCAGGATGTTCTTAATATACACCCTACCACCAAAATATACCCCAATTAAGATCATCAGCCAGCCAGACACATTTTAGTACCGTATTTCCCCCAAAATGAAATCTATCCAGAAAATAAGCCCTAATGCATCTTTTGGAGCAAAAAATTAATATAAGACCCAGTCTTATTTTTAGGGAAACACAGTAAATGTTAGCTGATTGAAGAAGGCCTGGTCAAGGAAACAGTCCCTGAAAGAAATACCAGAACTAACTTTATTGGTATATGCTAAAATAACAGTGTCTTTCTCTCCACCCACTAACGGGTTGTAGTAGGAGAACTAGAAGGATCTTCATTTAGTGACTAGAGAAAGATTTTTCCATAGAAACAGACAATCAGTTTAACAGACTGATTCAATCAAGAAAAGGCAGCCTTGTGAGTTTGTTTGGAAATCCCAGTGATAACGTGAAGTTGCTATCCTACACAGGTAATCCATGACATACAACCGAAAGATACACGTGTAAATTGGGTCCATCAGGTGACCAACCAGTGGTGGGATTCAAAAAAATTTACTACCGGTTCTGTGGGTGTGGCTTGGTGGGCATGGCGTGGCTTGGTGGGCATGGCAGGGGAAGGATAGTGTAAAATCCACATTCCTTCCCCACTCCTGGGGGAAGGTTAATGCAAAATCCCATTCCCTCCCCACCCCACTAACCTGCTTTCCAGCTCCATTCTCCTGTGCAGGCAACCAAAGAAGACCCAGCTGATCAGCTGGGACTCAAGAGGCAGAGAATAGATGGGAATGGGGCCAGTGAGAGGTGGTATTTGCCGGTTCTCCAAGCTACTCAAAATTTCTGCTACCGGTTCTCCAGAACTAGTCAGAACCTGCTGAATACCACCTCTGTGACCAACCCAATTTTATGATCTCTTTTCTGGAGGTCATTAAGAGAAATTGAATGTCTTGATCATTAAATAAAATAAAATAAATAAATAGTGTATCCATTAAATAAGACCCAGTCCCCAGGCTGCGGAAGTGGTAGGTGAGCACCTGTATCAGCTAAATGCATTGTTTCTGATGATATACTTGTGCCCATTGCAGTTGGGTGGTTATAACAAATTTTAAATTATTATGGTTGGTGCACAGTCAGCCAGATGTTTAGGTTGGATGAGGCATTTTTATCCACTGATCAAATCTTTCTCAAGCACTGGAATCGACAGACATCGAGGCTTTATGGTGTTATGAATATCATCACAGGTTGCAAACTGCCTTTTGCAATTGACTGATAGTGAATTTATCAATGCCAAAGGCATTCCAGTGGGGCTCCAAATGTTTGAGGATTGCTCCCAATGAATTGGTACTATCTTTGCTTTCTTTTGCCCCAGTCATGCGACTTCTTTTCATGATATTTCTTTGTATCTTGTGATTTTTCTCCACTTCTTTCTCTTCTGTTGTCTCCAGGTACTGCCATGTCCATTATCCAGACTTTTTTGGGGGGGTCTTTCTTATTGACAAGTGGTAAGTCTGGAGTGCTGTATGGGGAATGGTTGCCTGTTTGAATTCGAAAGTCCCAGATCACTTTTACCTCTTCAGTTTCTTTTACTATGTCTATTTTCAGATCCCACCAGTTGTTACTTTCTTGCTTACTTACTTGCCTGTGGTGGTAAGCTGTATGGCTTCAGTGTTTTATTAGAAGCAGGTATTTTTCCATGAATCCTTACTATTTTATGTGCTTGTGATGAAATATTCAAGGTAGATGTCCCCTGGAATAGTTTAATGGTTGGGCAGTTATTTGGGCTGTTCTCTCCTCTAAAAATGGAGGGATGCAATAGCTCAGTGGCTAAAATGCTGAGCTTGTTGATCAGAAAGGTCAGCAGTTCGGCAGTTCAAATCCCTAGCGCTGCGTAACGGAATGAGTTCCTGTTACTTGTCCCAGCTTCTGGCAACCTAGCAGTTCGAAAGCACGTAAAAGAATGCAAGTGAAAAAATAGGGACCACTTTGGTGGGAAGGTAATAGCGTTCTGTGCGCCTTCGGCATTTAGTCGTGTCGGCCACATGACCACGGAGACGTCTTCGAACAGTGCTGGCTCTTTGGCTTTGTAAAGGAGATGAGCATCGACCCCTAGAGCCAGAAACGACTAGCACGTATGTGCGAGGGGAACTTTTACCTTTACCTTACTCCTCTAAAAAAGAAAATTCAAGCTAGAGACTTCAAATATATTGCAAGTCTTGTGATCTTTCAGAATCAACGGCAGTATAACTATGAGACCTCCCTTAATTTTACCGCCTACTATAAATACTTACTTTTCATTTTGTAACCTAGTAGAGCTTGCAAGATTGCTGGTCCAAAGATACAAATTGCTTCCTAGTTGAAAAGTGTGTATCAATTGCTTTGCAGAAAGATGGCTAATTAACAGATTAACAGAGTTGGAAGGGACCCTGGAGGTCATCTAGTCCAACCCCCTGCCCAAGCATTTTCTCCACTTGTGTTGCAGGAGTATGAGACTGGACAGCCATTTTTCTGAAATGATATAGATCTTCCTGCCTGAGAAAAACGGGTTGTACTAGAAGACTTCCAAGGTGCCTTCTAACTTTGTTATTCTAAGCGTGATTCAATGTCTGAAATAACTTCATATTTCTGATGTAAATCTAACATGTCATTTAATTCAATTTGGGAGCCATTTTTGGGTCATGATCCCATACGGCCTTGTACAATGTCCAAAATCTGAGTTTCTCTTTACCTAAAAATCTGAATATTCTAGCTTTCAATGATCCATTAGATGAAAATAGATTTCCATTGGCTGGGATAGAATTTACTATAAATGTCATTTTACAATTTATCTTGTGTGGATTGCTACTATTGATATTCCTGAGTTATTTTCATTTTAACAGTCTGTACTTTTCCAAATGGTATAACATATCTAGAATTTCAAACTGAACAGATGAAAAACCGAAAGAAAAATATAACCTAATTCTTTGAGGTTTGTAAGTTTCCTTTGCTCATTTCTGTGTTTATTTTTCTTTATTATTTTTCTTCTTTTTTCTAGCTTGTCTCTTTTTTTTCTTTTTCTTTTTTCAAAAAGGCTGCATAAAAATTTAAAAAATGTGGACCTTGGTATGTTCCCATATATTCAATTTTCTTTTTCAAGAAGCTTGACTGATCCGATGTGCCAGTTCTGATGAATATAAGGGGGAAAATTTGACCTATATAGAAATGAGTGAGGCAGCCTTTTTGTTCTTTGTATGGCTTCCTCATCCCTATAAACATACTTGGCCAAAATCTAATGAATTAAAAAAAGTGCAGATAACAAAAAATAATGATTTCACAATGTGTTTTACCCATACATTTTTCAAACATAACAGTTTTTGGCTTCCTATTATGGTTAATGTTTATTTCCTAGCATGGATTTGTTTCAGCTCAAAATACAGATTGGACAATAGGGCAGTTGGGTGTTGCATGCTGCAAAAATTGAATAAAAAGAGCTGGCTGTGATTTTCCAAGTGGGTTTGCAATGTAGAAGAAAGTGCTCTAAATCACAGAATTATAAAGTGGGATTATCCCTTAATTGCAGGAAGTTGTCCAGATGCACAAAAGGACTATCTGCCTGAGAAAATTGCTATCCTTGCACAGATCTGTTGTAACAGCTGGACAATTTCTATTTAAGCGATTTTTACAGTAATAAACTTAATAATTTCTCTATACGCAACTGTGCTAGCCATTATTTTAGTGTTTTAAAATGTTTGCTTTCCATATTTGTGTGTCATGATATAGCCGTATGTTCTCACTGTGATGAACTTTTAATATTTTTAAAGAATGCATATAAACAACTGGCAATTTTAGCCTTCTAGTTTATTTTATTTTTTCTCATTCAGTTACATTTCTTTGCATCTCATGAGTCTTGAAGAACTTGTGTTTTTCCCCCTTTTGAGCAAAATCTGAAATCAAACAACAAAATCCATATTTTACTCTGGCAAATACATATTAATAGAAAATCCTTTATATTTTTTTTTGTTTTTGGTCCTCCACTGTTCTGGTGCTATCACTCAGTATAGTGCAAATAAGGAATCAAGTCTTTGTGGAACAATCTATAAAATAACACCGAGTACAAGAAAACATATTTGATTGTTTCTCAAATCACATATCGAGGTTTAGTTGTAATGTGGAATGAGATGTTTATTAAATTGGCCTGCGGGTTGGAATCAAGGATCTCACCAAACACTTAAGGATTCCTTCCTTTTATGGAAAGAGTGTATGTTTTTTTAAAAGATTTTGTTATCCTGCCTTTATTATTTATTTATTTTATTTATTGATTAAATATACTTGCTTCCCGTTTCACAACAATAATAAATTATGAGTAACTCAAGGTAGCAAACACTAATACACTTTCCTTCTCCTGTTTTCTCAACAATTGCAACCCTGGGAGGTGAATTGGGCTGAGAAAAGATTGACTGGCCCAAACTCAACCAGCTGATTTTCATTTTTAAGACGACACTAGAATTCATCATCTCCTGGTGATTGGCCCAAAGGCATCCAGATAGCTTTCATTCTTGGGGGGTGGGGGCGGAACTAGAACTCACAATATACTGGTGATTGGCCAAAATCACTGGCTTTCATGCCTAAGGTGGGACTAGAACTCACAATCTCCTGGTGATTGGCCCAAAGTCAACTGCTGGCTTTCATGTCTAAGTGTGACCAACAGTAAATTCTACATCAGGGGTGTCAAACTGGATTTCTTTGAGGGCCAAGTCAGTGTTGTAGTTCTCCATGGGCCAGTGAGGGGGACAAGATGGATGCCTTCTGTAGCATTCTGCCAGCCAAAAACAGACCATGGGGGGAGGCCTCACGTGACCCCTTGTGACCTCTTTTCAGCCTCCACGGCCTCCTGCAACACTCTGCTGGCCAAAAACAGGCCACAGGGGAGCCCATTTTCAGCCGGCAGAGTGCTGCAGGAGGCCATGGAGACCAAAAATGGCCCATTTGGGCCAGCAGAGGCCCTGTGGGCTGGTCCTTTGATATTTCTAGGATAGCCTCATGGACCGGATCTAAGTACCCCATGGACCCGCGGGCCTTGAGTTTGACACCCGTGTTCTACATGATCTAGGAAAGATAGTTCTTCCCTGGGAAAAGGGCTGTGTCATGCCCTTGTTAGAGTCGGACTCTGAGGGAGAGGAAGAACAGCCGACAGGGAGTGGAGTTGTGGCTCTGGAGATTGTGGAGGAGGCTGGGAAGGGCAGAGGCCAGCTGAGCAGTCAGAGGAAGAACCAGGCCCATCCCCTCTGCATCCTAGGACACACAGGGAGGAACGGAGAAGGAAACAACTTGGCTTACAAGCGGGAAAGCAGCCATGATCCCCTCATTGGTTGCAGCTGGGGAGAATAGTATATAAGAGAGACGGTTAAAACACAGCGTTGCTAGAAGCAAGCATGTTTTATTTTGGGCTGAAGTTATCTTGGTTGGCATCCTTCCAACAGACTGTGCCTCGTTATCTCATTGAAGTTGCTAATTACTTGTCCTGGTCCCTTGTGGAAATTCCTTCATTGTAGGTTTTTTTTTGTTTCACCTTTATCTGCTCATTGAGTTCAGGCTGTATTGCTTTCTTTTGAAGACTATTTTTGAATAAGTTTAATCTCCAACTGAGAATTATTGAACAGTGGGGCCAAGTTGGAGGCATTAAAGGACATTTATTTACATTTTGGATTTTGTTACGTTTGTGTCACACTCCGGTTCATCACAGGCTGGCAAATGTTTCTCTTAGAGTCCTTTCTGGATGTTTTTGGAGGGTCTCCCAACTTTCTACAATGCTTGTGTTTTTATTTACAGAAGAAAGAAGATGATGAAATGTGTTTCCCTCCCCACACACACTTTATCTGGTGCCATCATAGCCTCTTATTCCAGTCTTTATTTCTGTCTTTAAAAACAGAATTAAAATTCCTATTTTTTTAATTTGCTTTCTTTCTCTAAAGCAAGATACACAGGGTGAGCAGCGGGAGGATATGAATGACGAAGTCATTCTTATTGATTAGGAGCAACTGTATTTAATATTCATGCACTGGCAGGCCTTATCTACAATATATGACAATAGCTGATGGCTTAGATGCTTTGAAAAGACAAGTCAAGAAATAAATGTAAAGTTATATATTAAATGATAGCTAAATAACATCTATATAATCAAGGGTGGTACACAGATGGAAGCTTATCAAAGAGAGATCCAATCTAGAACTAAGGAGAAATTTCCTGGCAGTGAGAACAATTAATCAGCTTGCCTCCAGAAGCTGTGGGTGCTCCATCACTGGAGTTTTTTTTTAAATAAGAGATTGGACAGGCATTTGTTCAGAATAAGCACATAATTGTGCCTACCGTCCCTGTCCTATTGTCCCCAACTATTATTTCCTATTTCATGTATTTAAACTTATGTTTATTCTTATTTCTATTATATTGTAAGCATTTGACAGAATAAATTAAATAAATAAATAGAATGGTATTGTGGGAAGAAATATCCATCTGGTTCAGTTCCAAGCCAGGAGAAAGACACTGGAAACATGGAGGCTGATTGGAAAGATGGTTTATTGGTGAAGCAGAACCACATGTATTTGTGGTTCTGGGCAGCTCGCAAAATGGAATTGAGAGTGGATTGTTGTTTTTATACCTTCTCTGGGCTCTGCACTTGAGTTTCCTGTTCCTGTGCAAGAACATATATTAGGGGTTATAATTGGCTCTATAGGCAAAAGAGGAGATGCAAATCCTAGGTGTTTGGCTGAAGTTTGGACTGCTCTGGGGGTGGTGCAATGAAGGGGCTTGTGATCTGAAAGAGTGTTGGGCAATTCATATTGGGGCTTAATGGCTTTCATCCTGTTTTGGATCCTGAGTGAGGGGACTTGTTTCTAACCCTACCATTCTGCCTTTGTTCAGACTTTGCTGCAGGGAGTTTCAAAATATCCTGTCTTATCAAACCTACATTTCTAAAAGGTGGCCTCTTCAGTTTCTGCTTGGGGGCAGGGAGACTGGGGCTGCTTCCTGCCTCAAAAAACTACAATAATATGTTTCTCAATTTCTCATTTAGGGAAATATCATATTCTGCCTTTTTTAATATTTCTCAAACCTTTTTATTCTTCGGGGGGGGGGTGTCTGACTTTCTACAGTATAAGGTCTCCTTCTTGAGCAGGTGATTGGACTACAAAACATCAAAGGTTCCTTTGCACTCTGTATTCCAGGGGTATCAAACTCAATTTAATTGAGGGTTGCATCAGGATTGTGTTTGACCTCAGGGGGCCAGGGTGGGCATGGCTGGGGTGGGCGTGGCCAGCATGATTTTACTTGTGTTGGGGGCACCTGTGGTGGCCTGAGCTTTCTGCCAGTGATAATGGGATTCCAAGCTCAGTTTTCAGCTGCAATGGCCTCCTGCAACCCTCTGCCAGCAAAAACAGAACTCAGGAGATCCACACCCAGCCCTTGTGAGCTTCGTTTTTGCTCTCAGAGGCACTTCAGGGCTGTGCTTCGCTGTTTCCAGGGTGGGCCCACAGGCCAGATCTAAGCACCCCGCAGGCCGAATATGAGCCTTGAGTTTGGCACCCCTGCTGTATTCCGTATTCTGTATTCTGCGTATTTCTGCATGTCTCTCTCAGATGAGCCGACAGGAGAAGACTGTGGCTTGTTACCTGATTTGTTGATTCCCATTTGATCCACACAATTAATAAGATACATTTTTTTTTAAAAAATCAGGGTCTGCAATCCTAAAATGTGATGTAGTTTTTGCAGTTTTTTAACTTGGACATTATTTTCACGTCTGCCATGATTTTCAAAACATGCAGTATTGAAATGATGTCAGATACTTTGTTAGGTATATTTAATTAGAAGATACTCCATAGTTGAAAGCAGGCATGCTAAGCCCAGTGCAGAAAATATTCTCCCAGTGACATCACAACAGACATACAATGTATTCTGGTCTAATGATATACTTTTTTCTTGATAAAGATTAACTTATAGAACTATGATATACTGTTATATGATAACTGCATTAGGATAGCATCAGTATCTGTGAGCTTTGTGAAAGAATGTGGGAATTCTCAGTGCCTTTTATAAATCTACCAGTTTCATCATGTAGGATTAGTAGATAATTTAGAAGACCTGGAAGAGGTGTGCCTATATTTGCAAGCCACATTTTAAGTTAGGTCAGTGATGAGCTGCAAATTTTTTAACAACTGGTTCTCTGGCTGAATAGGCATGACTGGGTGTGACTGGACTGGGTGTCATGTGACTGGGTGGATGACATCACTCATCACACCCAGTCCCACCTCCCAGCCACTCACCTCAAAGGCAGAGGTAGGATTCAGCCAGTTGGGGCTAATCCCATCGCTGGCTGGTCCCACCCTTGCCCATTTTTCGGCCTGTTTTTGGGCCATTTTCAGGCCATTTCAGGTATTTTGGGGGGCCTTTTTCAGGTCATTTTTCATCCAAAAATGGCCGAAAATGGCCCGAAAAACAGGTGGGGGCGGGTTAGGCAGTGGTCTGGTTTGCCAGTTCTCCGAACCATGCAGAATCGGAACAAGGGGTTCGGGCGAACCCATCCGAACCTGCAGCACCCCACTTCTGATTTAGATGCTTAGTTGCTACTTGTTATTTTTTTTTCTTTCTAATCAGCCCAAAAGGATAAAGTTTTCTTACCGGATTTCAAATGTGCTTATGACCTTAAAACCCACCATGTAAACCATGGGTCTTCAAACTTGACAGCTTTAAGACTTGCGGACTTCAACTCCCAGAATTCCTCCTCCAGTCATGTTAGCTCTGGAATTCTGGGAGTTGAAGTCCACAAGTCTTAAACTTGCCAAGTTTGAAGACTTCTGGTCTAAACAGTAGTAAAATGCATGATTAGCACCAGGGGGAAAAAATTGACTTAGATTAGTGTTTTTCAGCCTTGGCAACTTTAGAATGTGTGGACTTCTCCCAGAATTCCCATGGTCACTAGGGGATTCTGGGAGTGGAAGTCCACACATCTTAAAAGTTGCCAAGCCTGAAAAACAGAGACTTTGTTTATATATATCCAATATATATCCATGTTAGCAACAGATGTTCCTTCCTGAAAGGCCAATCCAGAGGTTGGCTTGCCTCACAAGGAAAGGCCCTTCCTCCTCCAGCCATTTCCCTAATTTCATTTGGCAAAGACTTCAAAAGGATGAAGCTCTGAGGATATGCCAGTGAATCATAAACTGTAAACGCAGAGTGTGGTAAGTTCCAGCCTGTCAGAAAATTGTTTGGTTTGGGCTCAGTGCCCAAGTCTTTGTGTCCTGCCTGGTAGGAGGAGGATTCCAACCGGTGAGTCCAGTTCCTTGGCCTTCCATGAGACTTGATTAAAAAAAACTATTTCCCACATGCAAAGACTTTGATGCAAACGATAAAGGACTTGGTATGGATCAAACACATTCATTTTCCACGTAAAACAAAGCCTGATGGATCCTAACTGGCCCTTGGACCCGTGAGAAATGAGAAATAACTCCGCCTGCATCTTCAACCAGTGAAGGGAACAGAGCAGATATATTTTAAGAGCTCCATAGCTGTTTCCTTTCATCCATTCCTGAAGTTCTCCAGATATTTCCCTTCATTGCACCTCCCTCTCCTCCTTTCACTTTTCTTCTCTTTAATAAAGCAATAAAGTTGAAAGCTACTGGGCCGGATCAGCTTAAAGCCACAAATATATTGGCTTTGATTTTTGTAGGTGATAAGGCAAATATAACTTACGGCGTTTCATCATGCTGTCAACCCAGATCTCCTTAGAGTTGGAAAAGGCAGCCTTTGCCTTGGGATGTCTTCATTCTCTTTTACCGCATTCAGGGATGTGGGATGTGAGCAGGTCTCTTGGCTGTGATGCTATAAAGCAGGGTTCTCTGACCTTGGCAACTTAAAGACATGTGGACTTCAACTCCCAGAATTCCTCAGCCTGCTTTGCTTTGCTTTGCTGGCTGAGGAATTCTGGGAGTTGAAGTCCACAAGTCTTAAAGTTGCCAAGGTTGGAGATCCCTGCTATAGAGCACTGCACACCAGAACAACTAGACACAAGGGCAGTTTTTTCCCAAACGCCATCACTCTGCTAAACAATTCCCACAACACTGTCCAACTATTTACTAAGTCTGCATTACTATTACTATTAATCCTTCCATCCTTCCTTTTACCCATCCCCTCCCACTTGTATGGTTGTAACTTTGTCGCTTGTATCCTTACGAATTATATTGACTGTTTCCTAGTATGATTTGATTGCTTATTGTACCCTCTGACTATTATTAAGTGTTGTACCTTATGATTCTTGACTCTTGAAGAATGTATTTTTTCTTTTATGTGCACCAAGACAAATGTCCAATCACATTTGGCCAATAAAGAATTCTATTCTATTCTATTCTATTCTATTCTATTCTATTCTATTCCACGCCACGCCACTCCATACCATTCCATACCATTCCATTCTTCCTTTTCTTCTGAGTAATCCTATCTGATCAGTTAGAAAAGCAGGGTGAAGGTTGAGAGGAGGACACTGTTGAAGAAGAAGGTCAAGGAGATGCAACCAGCAGATGGTCTCCAATGAGGCCCTTCAAAACAAGAGCATTTGGCCGCGAGATCTCTTGACCGCACTTGTTGCGATCTTTATGGCCTGAGCCAGTTGTGTTGGGTTTTTCTCTTTTCATTTCAGGGCCCCCAGAGTCACAGCATACCTGCTGTTGTGATCAAGCCACTTGCCAACCGTGGCATCTGTTCGGTGCAGACATCAAGCATTTGACTGTCAATATCTTTGCCTTGAAATGAATGGAGAAGTATTTGTCACTCAGCAACAATAATTCTTCAAATAAAAGGTTAGCCAGGCAGAACCCTTAATCAACCAGTCCCTCTTTCCTGTCAGCTATGCCTTTTAAATAGCAGTGATGAAGGCTGGCTGTCAGCGCATGAGTTGATGAGTAAAGGTGATTGATCTGCATAAATCATTTTCTTTTTAACATTGTCAGTGAAGAGTAAATTAGTGGGATTCTTGTCGCGGAGGTTATTAAGCGTGTTGAAATTAATGTACAATATTTGAGGTGTATTCCAAACTTATGCAGTTGGGGCTGAGAATGTGAAAATTACATGGGATCTTAGCACACATTGTTCTGCTAATGAAGTCTTTTTATCACGGTTACTATTACCATTATGCATGCAAAACTCAAAGGAGGAACACATAACATATTTTTACGAGCGGTGGAAGAAATGAAGTTTAGAGGAATTAGGCCCTGGCAAGTATAATTTAACGTAATCATCAGAAGCTTGTGATAAATGCCAGGCGCATGTTTTAAGAATGCAATTTTGAACTACTATAATAGATGCATATGCGTTAAAAGCAAACCTCGTGTGCCTTAGTGTTGTGGTTCACTGGCAGCCTGTGTAGGTGGCAGTGGAATTGGACAGTGGGAAGAATGGGGACCAGTCTGGGAGAAGACTTGGATGAGGGTCCTGTGTCCGATGTGGAGTTGGGGCCAGGACCATCTGGGAGTGAGGTGCTGCCTTCAGAGCCTCCAGAGTCTGGCAGCAGCGAGGCAGAGGAAAAAGGGGAGCCTGTTCCCAGGGGGCGTGTGCGCAGAGCTGCTAGAAGACAAGAGCAGCTGAGACAAAAGGGGCAACTTGGCAGTAAGGCTTGGAGGTGATTGCCGTAAGGTATAAAGGACTGGCAAAGGTAAAGAAACCTTTGCAGGAAGCAAAGTCGTTCGCTCTGTTAGGATTAATCCTTGAAGCTCTGTGTGGACTTTGTACTTTGGTTGGTGTTTTATAGTTCATTTGGCACTTTAGTTGTTGGCAGCAATTCAAAGGAGAGAAAGGTGAGTGCTTATCTCGAGGGACTGTTTGGGACTCATTACCGGCTGGGAATGAACATAATTCCCAGCGTTGAAATAAAACAATAGTTGTTTTAAATAAGTGTATGCTTAATTATAGTCTCGGGAAGCCTTCGTCAGAACACTTTGTTCCTTAATGTTACCTCTTGCAATCCTGTTTTATTAGTGCCATAGTTTTGTCAATCGCCAAGCCATCGCTTTCTTTCTATTTAGGTGGCACCTTTGTTTCTAAATAGCTATTTCTTTTTTACCATCTCTGTCATTCAATCTATCAGAATAGAGTTGGACCCCTGTTCAAGCAGGAGACCCTATGCCATTTCAGACAAACGACTGCCCAGTCTCTTTTGGAAAGCTTCCAGTGATGGAGCACCCACAACTTCTGGAGGCAATTCATTCCACTGGTTGATTGTTCTCACACTGTTAGGAAGTTTCTCCTTAATTCCAGGTTGCTTCTCTCTTTGATTAGTTTCCATCCACTGTTTCTTGTCTTACCTTCTGGTGCTTTGGAAAATAGGTTGACCCCCCTCTTCTTTGTGGCAGCCCCTCAAAGACTGAAACAGTGCTATCATGTCACCCCTTATCCTTCTTTTCTCTATATCGGCCATTTCAAATAAGTGAGTGTCCAGTCTCTTCTTAAAAACATCCAGTGATGGCGCACCCACAACTTCTGGAGGCAAACTGTTCCACTATTTAATTGTCCTCACTGTTAGGAAATTCCTCCTTAGTTCCAGGTTGCTTCTCTCCTTGATGAGTTTCCATCCATTGTTTCTTGTCCTGCCTTCTGGTGCTTTGGAAAATCTCCTCTTCTTTGTGGCAACCTCTCAAATACTGGAATACTGCTAACATGTCACTTCTAATCCTTCTTTTCCCTAGACTATAAACACTGAATTCCTGCAACCGTTCTTCATATGTTTTTGTCTCCAAGCCTTTAATCATCTTAGTTGCTCTTCTTTGCACTTTTTACAAAGTCTCAACATCTTTTTTTTTGTAATGGGGTGACCAAAACTGGGTGAGCAATCTTTTAAAAACTCTTGATTGGAATCTGGATTTTTTTAAAAGAATTTTGAAGAGGTTTTTCATGCCACTTCTTTATTAAAAAAAAAAAACCAACTGTAGCCACAGAGAGGGTTTAGAAAGTAAATGATGGCATGAATGAGGATATCCCCAACTTCAGATTTTTCCATGAAAAAAAAAGTGCATTTCATTTGTGTGAACCATTTCAAACCTGGGATTCAAACCATCTAAGCTCTTGAGACATCATCTGGGATCCAGGATAAGTAAATCAAGGAAAGGTGAAGTGTTGACAACAGATTCTCTTGGGACAATTTTGTCCAAGGAATTTTTTTATGATGTTACGTAGTTCTCCTCCAACAAAATCAATTAATATTTAAAAATGACCATGCTACTTAAGATCTTGAGATAGGGAAAATGTCCCTCTTAATTCATTGGAATATCACAAAATCTGTACTAGGAACCCCTTGCTTCACTCTCTGTCTTATTTCAGTCCTGATTTTTTCTTCCTCCCCTCACTCAAGGAAGGACCCAGAAAGTTCAATACCTCTAAAGAATTGCTTGGATAAAATTACAAAACATGACAGAATGGACCTTTATTCCTGGATCCACATACTTACTCCTCTTCACTATTAGACTGTGTAATGGCTTTTAATTTCTTTTGAACCTAGGGACAGGAGTCTCCCCCAATATCCAACATGTCATTATTCCTAGAAACGGGATAAATTAAGCTATAAGAAGACACCTTTGCTAACAAAGAGCAGAGAAGAGTTGACTCTGCATGCACCCTGCACTTACCTGCATCCAGAATGGGCCACGTGGGAACTCCTGGGATGGGTGGAGTAGGGTTGGCAGAGCCAGACAGGAGTGGGATTTGGCGGTTCTCTGAACTGCACAGAATCTTAGCTAGAAGTTCTCCCGACGTCCTGTGAACCCTCAGCAGCCCACCCCTGGATGGCTTCCTCTCCTACACTATACGTAGGGAGGTCTTCCCCTACATGTGTGTCCTTTATTCATCACCCAGAATTTAGTAAACGATTAGATTAGGCCCATTTGTCTGGAGGGCACCAGGGTTGAAGAAGATAAAAATGGACACCAAAAACAGCTGGACTAGCCAGGAAAACACCCATCACACAAACAGCTTCCAAGATACCACCAAAAGTAGTCAGGGGCAAAGAATTAGGACCACACTTTATAAATGGCAGTTATGCTGATTTATTGCTCAAACCTATACATAAGAATCTAGTCAACTAATACAGTAGTCAGCACTAAATTGGCATTTGATGAGATTTAATGGAATTCAAGGGAGGCTGGACCTGAAGCATTTGTGGACACATAGTCAGGGGTGGGATTCTACCTGTTCGGACAGGTTCTATAGAATCGGTGGTTACGATTCTGCACAGTCCGGAGAACCAGCAAATCATGCCACTGGCTGGCCCCTCCCCTCCCTGCTAGCCCCTCCCAGCTCAGTCATTCCTTATCTCGCAGGCGCACCATCCAACTTGCCTGCGTTGTGCCGTCGCCTAATTTTGGTAAGTTGCTATTTTTCCTTTCCCCCCCATGATCAGCTGTTCTGACATCAGCTGTGCCATGTGATTTAGATTAGCTAGAAAACAGGAAATCATTGGATTTCTTGCTTTCTAGCTAATCTAAATCGCTGTTGTACTGCTTTGCCTTCACCCAGGAGGCTTCCCTGTGGCCCAGTCAGGGGTGGTATTCAGGAGGTTAGCGGGTGGAGAGAAGTGGCCTGAGAGCAGAGCTGAACCATCCTTAGGAGTGAAGCTTCTATTTTTCAGTGCAGACTCAGGCAGCAGATTGCAGAAAGGTAGATGTTAGTGAATTGGTGATTCTGCAAGCAACTCAATCTGCCTGCCTGCTTTGCCTGATTTTTTGTAAAAGTTGCTCTTTTTTATAAAAAAATAAATATTTACATAAACATTCACAATATTTACATACAAGCCACGCCCACCCAGTCACATGACCACCAAGCCACACCCACAAATTACGCCACCCCCCCACAGAACCGGTTGTTAAGAAATTTGAATCCCACCCCTGCACATAGTGATTCTAGGCTGATTGCTTTCTTGATTCCACCTCCAAGGTTTGCCTCTTCTTCTCCTATACTTATCCTGTGTAATGTTAGGCCAGCCTACTGAATCAACACTTGCCAAGGTTTTAGTAGAAGCCCAAAATGTTAATAATAAAAACAAACAAATCAAGGAATTGCCTTCTGCACTATTTGTAAGGATTTATTTGCTGTCATTTCTTTGACCTGAACTTCAAATATTTGTTTGACAAAAAAAATACAGAAAACTAATATTGTACACTTTTAAAAGATCAGTGGGAAACAAATGTAGACTATAAGAGACTAAAATTTCTTAGGTAATTTATATGAAATGATGTAGATCTAATACACTAGGATATTATGTTACAAATTGTTAAATGGAGCCAATCCTTCATCGTGCCAGAAGTACAAAACGCAAATTTTGGCTTTGTCTTGTGTTTGTAACATTGCTATTGATTTGCTGAAATTTTAAAGGCACACACAAAAGGTGCATAAAATATAGTGCTTTTTCTGATAATTCTTTATTGACTATCTGAACTGTTCTTTTAGTAAAATATTCATGGCTGCTATTCCAGTCAGAAATCTTACCTCCCACCCTGAAATATAGAACAAACTCTGTAAAAAGTTGCTAATTCATGCATGTATTTTTTTAAATAAATGTTTCCCTTTGTTCCTTATTTTTAAGGGACAAAATTTTTTGACTTCATACCTAATTAAGCAGAGTTACCTTATTAGAATAATTTTATAATATTTTTAAATTTAACATGCTTAGCATTACATTTCCCTTCTGTTTAAAATTCCAGCATGTTTTACTTTTTGTTTCAATTGCGTTGCCATAATATGATTAAAACTTAAAATCTGTTAAACTCAGAAGTGAAGCAAGATAATCAGATAAAGCCTGTGTTATATTTATAGCGAAGTGGATTTTTTCCCTATTCCACCTTATAGTTAAATGTATTAATTAATAAACCTGCATTAATTCAACCCACAAAATCTAGAGCTTGTTAGTAAAAGTTTACACATAGAGTCAAACCCTTCACAGTTGTACAGCTGTATGTGTAAGTAATAATTAAGAGCATGCAAATAATTTAGCCTCAAAGGAAAATGCTGCTATTCCTTCCTGCACCCTTCCTGCCCTTCTTCTCTAGGGATGGCTTCTCCTTTCATATCGTTCTTTGGAATCAAAGCTTTGCAGTCTTCACTTAGAAGACATAGCCTCTCTATGGACATACCAAGAGGGCAACGCTTACAATCCACCCTTTCATTTTGTATGAAAACATCTGCTGATTCTCAAATTTCTTGCTTACATTGTGATGGAGGACAGAACCAACTGTTAGTTTGTTATTTCCTATAAGCGTGTGTGAAAGGGGCGCGATGGCTCAGTGGTTAAAAATGCTGAGCTTGTCAGCTGACAGCTCAGGTTTGAGACCCGACCACCATGCCTTGGAATGAGCTCCCGTTACTTGCTCCAGCTCCTGTACAGCTCCTAGCATTTGAAAAGCATGCAAATGCGAGTAGATAAATAGGTACCACTTCAGTGGGAAGGTAACAGAGTTCCGTGTGCCTCGGTGTATAGTTCTGCTGGCCACATGACCACCGAAATGTCTTCAGAAATGACTGGCTCCCTCAGCTAATAGCAATAGCACATAGATTTATATACTGCCCCATAGTGCTTTATTTATTTATTTATTTATTTATTTATTTATTTATTTATTTATTTGGACTTGTATGCCGCCCATCTCCGAAGACTCGGGGCGGCTCACAACTAAAACAACCACAATAAATAATTAAAAAGGAATTAAACAGATCACAAGCCCAAAATAGTAAATCTAAAATTTAAAATAATTTAAAAACCCATCCTCCCAGGGAGGGGTCACAGCCCGGATTGGTCGAACAGCCAGGTCTTCAAATCATGGCGGAAGGTGTGGAGGTCAGGGGCCAGGTAGAGCCCCAGGGGTAGTTGGTTCCAGAGGTCAGGGGCCGCGACAGAATAGGCTCGTCGCCGGGGAACCGCCAGCTGGCATTGACTTGCCAATGAGACCCCGAGGAGTCCTTGCCTGTGTGCTCTCACAGGGCGGTTGGCACTGGCGGCTGGTCGCCCCTTAAGTATTGAGGACCCATGTCATGTAGGACTTTGTATGTTAAAACCAAAACCTTGAATCTCACCCGAGACGTGAGTCAAAGCCCGGCATCCAGATGCAGCATCCAAACACTGGGTCATCAGGAGAGGCATCACTGATCTGGTTCGGGTGGAGATGTACAGCTGGGTGTCATCCACGCTACTGATGGTACCTCACCCCAAAACCACGGATGATCTCACCCAGTGGCTTCATGTAGATGTTAAATAAAAGAGGGAGAGGACCGACCCTGAGGGACCCCGCAAGAGAGTGCCCTCGGGGTCCACCTCTGCCCCCTACCAACACCGATATATCACCCGAGAGGTAGGAGGTGAACCACTGAAGAACAGTGCCCCCACTCCCAACCCCCCGAGGTGTCGCAAAAGGATACCATGGTCGATGGTATCGAAAGCCGCTGAGAGATCTAATAGGACCAGTACAGAGGAAAAACCCCTGTCCCGCACCCTCCAGAGATCATCCATCAGTACGACCAATGCTGTCTCTGTGCTGAAACCGGGTCGGAAGCCCGATTGGTACGGATCCAGGTAGTCCGCTTCATCCAGGAAGAGTGGAAACTGCCGAGCCACCACACTCTCAACAACCTTCGTCAAAAAGCAAAGGTTGGAGACTGGACGAAAGTTGTCTAACATGGTCGGGTCCAGGGCAGGCTTCTTCAAGAGGGGCCTCACCACCACCTCCTTCAAGGCGGAGGGAAAAACACCCTCTCTCAGTGAAGTGTTGACAACTGCCCGGAGCCAACCACAGGTGGCCTCCCTGGAGGCATAAGCCAACCAGGAGGGGCACGGGTCCTACAAACATGTGGTGGAACTCAGACGCCGCATAGTCCTGTCCACTTCATCCTCGGAAACAGAATCTAACTCATCCCAGGTCACATTAGCCAGACTACTTATATCCTGTTCCTCAGACCACTGCAAATCGGAGGACAATCTGCTCCGAATCCGGGCGATCTTATCCGACAGATATTGACCAAATTCCTCAGCCCTCCCCCGCAACGGGTCCGCTCCCTCCCCCATACGAAGGAGAGAGCGGGTAGCCCGGAACAAGGCGGCTGGGCAGTTATCTGCAGACGCTATGAGGGCAGAGAGATAAGACCTCCTCGCCACTCTCATAGCTACCAGGTAAATCCTAATATGGGCTCTTAGCTGGGCTCGGTCAGACTGGGAGTGGGTGGACCTCCAACTGCTCTCTAAACCCCTCCGATGACGCTTCATCTCCCAGAGCTCCCCGGTATACCAGAGAGCCATCCGGGATCCACGGCGTGTGAGGGGAAGCATGGGGACAACCCTGTCGAGGGCGCCTGATGCGGCCTGTTGCCAAGCGGACGCCAGATTCTCGACAGAGCTGTGAACAAGGGAAGAGGGAAAGAACCCCAGTTCCACCTGGAACCTCTCAGGGTCCATCAGGCGTCTGGGGCGGAACCATCTAAGTGGCTCCTCATCCCAGCAGGGGGCGGCCTGTTGGAAGACCAGCCATAGGAGATAGTGATCAGACCATGGAACGGGCAGTGCCATAAAAGTGGCTTGCCCTCTGTCACTACGCCACTGTTTGGAGACAAAAACTAGGTCGAGAGTGTTTCCCCCCTCATGAGTCGGGCCTTGAATCAATTGGGTCAGGCCCATGGCATCCATAGAAGCCATGAATTCCTGGGCCAAACCCGACACTCCCCCCAGGGAGGGCAGATTGAAGTCCCCCAGAACTATAAGATCCGGGAGCTCCACTGCCACCCCCAAGAGGACATCGAGAAACCCAGGTAGGGCTGCTGCCACACAGCTGGGGGAAAGGTATGTGAGCAGCAAGCCCACCCGACCACTAGGCCCCCACCTCAGGAGGAGGGTCTCACTCCCGCCTATCTCTGGAACCGTGACCTCCCTTGGAAACAGGGGCTCCCGGATAACCACAGCCACCCCACCACCCCTTCCCTGGGCCCGTGCGTAGTACAGGACCCGGAAACCTGGAGGGCATAGATCAACCAGAGGGACCCCTCCCTCCGGGCCCAACCAGGTTTCCGTGATACAAGCCAGGTCCGCAGCCTCCTCCTCAATGATCTCTCGGATGAGGGAAGACTTATTAGCCACGGATCTGGCATTAAAATACACCAGCTTAAGCCCAGGGGTCCCAGTTCCCGTGTCCCCTGGGGAGGAGGCCATAGGGTCGGAGCGCGCCACCGCACAGAGATGGCGGGTACGCGTTCCGCACATGATATGGCCCTATGCCTCGACGCCTCCTGCCAATCCCAACCACCCTAGGAATCGAGGTCCCCACCTCACACCCCGGGGCCCCACTGTCCCCCAACCCCCACCCCCACCACTCACCGGGCTGCAGCCCACATCCCTGGAATCGCTACCCACCCTCCTCCCTAACCTTCTTAAAAAATTTGTTAAAAATTTAGCTAAAGGGGCCCTAGTGACCCTCCTTTTCCTTTTAATAGAGTCCCACCCATACCCCGTCCCCCTGCCATGCCATCTCTTTACAGCAGCCTCTGAACGGCTTACAATGTCAGCAATCTTGCCCTCAACAATCTGGGTCCTTAATTTACCCATCCTGGAAGGATGGAAGGCTTACCCAACCTTAAGCCTCATCAGAATTGAACTCCAGGCTGTGGGTAGAGTTAGCCTGCAGTACAGCATTCTTACCACTGTGCTACCAGGGCTCGGCTAAGAGATGGAGGTGTGTACTACCCACCAGAGTCAGACAGGAGAAACCTTAACCTTTATGCCATATGTAAATTTTCTTATTACTCAGGATTAAATAGGAATTTGATTCTTCTGAAAAGAAAAAGATACCCCTCAAAAAAAGGCCCCAGAATGAAACCAAATCTTTTGGCACCTAACCCTAAAATATGTTGCTCATGGAAGAGAGTTAGGATTCTCTTGGTGTGTAATTTACACCACAAGATCCTTGATCACAACTCAACAGTCATTTTTCTTCAGTGTAGATCCTTTGTTGTCTTTCAGTTCCCTCTTTTCTAGCAACCACAGATCCACGCCTTAATTCTGTCAGGTCAAAGATATACCGGCCTTTACAGCATGCTTGTGCCTCATGTCATGTCCCAATGTTGTTGTACATCTTGTTTCAGGGATATTCTCCTGTAATGTTCTGTGACCTTTTTCATTGAGTGCAGCAGACAGAGAAGCTACTCAGGGAGGAAAAATTGAGCTGTGTTATCTCTCCCCAAGGAGCCTCGCATTTCCTTCTACCATTCATTTGAAAGCTATCATTTTCTTGATTTTTGTAGCTGAAAACCACCATTGATTTGCTGGGATGTTGGATCTAAGAGTCTTCCCATTGACATGGCTATTGACAGTTTTCAGTATATTCTGCATCTCATTATCACTCTCAGCTAAACGATACACCTTGTGGAGTTGAGGGACAGTGCTGTCGATAGCTCTTCCCATCTTTAGCAGCCCCTATTGAGCGTGGTGTCAAAGCAAGGTGATTTATGCGATTAGAAACAAAATTTTCAGTTGAGCTGCTGCATAATTAAGCCACAGCAAGAATGACTGGTGACAAAACTTGGTCTGCCTAAAGTCATCGGCCAATCAGGAAAGATGGCTTGGGTAAGTGGCTGAGACATTGAAGAATCTCTTCTGGCAACTTCTACTTTGCCATTCCCTAGGATTTGATTCTTGCCTTGTTGCTGGGGAGGGTTGATTTCTCATTTCTGTTTTCTCCAGCGTTTGCTTCTGTAAGGGAAGGGGGATATTATTTCTTTGATTCCTTCCTGAGTGTCTTAAAAGCGGATCTCCGGATGCAGTTATGCAGATGAGGTTTCTCTGTGTTGTGGCCCGTCAGCGGCCAGCAGAGCAGGCAGCAGATTCAGACAGTGAGGAGGTTGGGGAGGAACATGGGCCAGTCCTGGAGTCTGGGGAAGGCTCTGACGAGGGCTCTGTATCAGAGGCAGAGATGGGGCCAGGGCCATCCAACAGTTATTAGCTACCTTTGGAGTCAGAGATCAGTGGGGCAGAAGGACAGCTGGAACCTGTTCTCAGTGTGCACATGTGCAGAGCTGCCAGAAGAGAACAGCTAAGGAACAAGGGTTGACTCGGGAGTAAAGGCACAGGTGGATGGTGAATGGCCCCTTCCAGAGGGAATAAAAGAGGAGCGAAAGGGGAGTGGGGTTTTTCAGGAGACAATTAGTTCATTTGAAGATCTGTTCCTGCATTCTTGCCTAGTATTGTCTGCTACAGTGAGGCCTCTGAAAGATATTAGCCTGGCACCTTTCCAAGTCTGATAAAGGTCTGTAACTGTGAACTATCTTGAAAGACTGTTGGCTGGGACTTTGCTGGACAGGAATTCACTATAAACTAAATAAAAGGGGTTTAGAGGAGTTGGCTTTGTACTGTTGGGGAAGCCTAGCTCAGAACATTGTGTCAACCCTGAATTGAACCTGGCTGAGGCCATCTCAGAGGCTTCAGGGTTGCCACACAACAGAGGGAGACGGTAAAGAGCTAGATGGGGTTTTGTAGCCAAAACAATAAAGCTTTCCTGTGGGAACCAAGGACATTCTCACAGGTGGCTAGCCAGAGGAGGAGTGAAGTAACCAAGCAACTGGCCAGTAACTGGATTGGACAGTGTGACCAGTGACTTGGGGGAAAGGGAAAACTTTTATTTTTAATTAAGCAAAAGCCATAGGAACTTTTAGAGTCGGCTTTCACCCATTGTGTCAATATGATGTATCCAATAAACCTGTTCTTTGAGGAATCTGCCTGCCTCAGAGTTCTGATTTCTATGGGTGCATTAGTTGGAATGCTGACATTCTGACCTTGTAAATTTAGCCACACACACACACACAAAAAACCCCACTGGGTGTGGAACTCTCTGCCTGTGCAAAGTTTCCACACTGAGAAATTCTGTGGTCCCACCAAGTTGGTCTCTGAGATCAATTACAATAATTAATATCTCCCCCACAAGTCAGTAAATGCACCATGTTTCAGAGGTGGTATTCAGCAGGTTCTGACCAGTTCTGGAGAACTGGTAGCAGAAATTTTGAGTAGTTCAGAGGACCGGCAAATACCACCTCTGACTGGAGATGTTACAGTATCCTTCCCCTGCCATGCCCACCAAGCCACGCCCACAGAACCGGTAGTAAAAATTTTTGAATCCCACCAGTGCCATGTTTCCTTCTGTACCATGATAGTTGACAATGCAATTTCCAGATACTACCTGGCAAAAGAGGAACAACAAAGTGGGAATAGTAGAAGATAAAAGATGCAATTTCTTGCAATCAATGTCAATCTCAGGTAGTGCAGGGGTGGGCTGCTACCGGTTCATACCGGTTTGGGTGAACTGGATGTTAATTTTATATCTGGTTCAGCAAACGGGTAGTTGCAACGACCGGCTGGCCCTGCCTACCTCTGCCCCTCCCCACCCAGGAATCTTCACACAGCCTGTTTTGGATCCCACGTCAGTGCAGGGCCACGGGGAGGCTCAGGGAGGGTGAAAAATGCCCCCCCCCAGAGGCTCCAGAAGTCCTCCAGAGAGCCTCTGAAGCCCAGGGAGGGTGAAAACAGCTCCCCCACCATGGTGCAGGAGGTCAACTAGGCCACACCCACCATGGCCACGCCCATCTAGCAATCGGGCAGAGAGCTAGTTGTTAAATTTTTTGAAGCCCACTCCTGAGATAGTGTCATGGATCTGCCCCCAGACTCCTCTCCAGACATAAGTTCAGAGGAGGAGGGTGAGTTTGAGTTGGTCGAGGAAGGCGCGGAGCTAAGTGTTTGTCAGGATTGGGGCTCAGAGCGTGCAAGCTGGATGGAGCAGCCTCAGGTGGTTGGATGGAGGAGCCACAGGGTTGCTCTAAGGGAGAGGAGCCACAGCTGCAGCAAGTTGGCCAAGAGGCTCCAGGCAAGGATGAGGAGCAGCTGCCTCCTGTTAGCAATGAGAAGGAGGTGGAGTCCATACCTCCTCCTGATCTAAGGACAGGTAGAGCAGAGAGGAGAGAGGTACAATGTCAGTCAGAAAAGCAAGCTCAGAGAGCACAAAGTACCCCTCATCCATCCATCATCTATGTGTCTGTCTGTCTGTCTGTTTTATCATCCATCCATCATCTATCTATCCATCCATTATCTACCTACCTACCTACCTACCTACCTTTTTAACTAACTATCTGCAATTTCAACCAAGTAGTGCTGAAATGGAATGTACTATAGTACTTTGTATTAGTTTTTTAGATTTACATTTCTTATGCAACTAACTTGCAGCCTTTTGTATTAAACAAAAAAAATCATATACATCCCCAAGTCAAAGATAAAAAATAAATAAATCAGGGCAAGGGGATGAAGTTGGACAAATGTTCAGCAATATCTTACTTAAAGAGTCTTTGGAAGAGCAATAGAAAATGACCGAATTAGAACGACTGCAGCACATTGTCTTCAAAGTGCTTCTCGCTACTCTAGGTTGGATGCCTGTAGGAAGGAGCAGAGCTTCAACTGCATGATTGCAACCATCTTATTTTTTTTTAACACCTTGTCCTATGGACATTGATGCAGGATTATGATTCTTACACCAGCTGGCCTAGCTGGGCCGAGGCCAACTTTGCGTTGAGTGTGTAGGTGGATGTGAAAAAGAGATTGGCTTGAGTAAAAACATGCTCTGAGTTTATGACAGAGGTAAGAACCGAACTACAAATTTCTTGATTTATCTCTTCCTTTTTGCTCTATCAGTTTTCAGTTGAAGATAACTATGGATTTCTTTCAGTTGAAGATAGCTATGGATGCCTAAGGCACACACAGTTGATCTCTTCTGACACCTTCAAGATTTATAACTCTTTAGTTTCAAAACTGGTAGATCTGATTGGCCAGAAGCAGAAAAGATATGAACATTCACGTGGGAGAATGTTGATGATTGTCATGTCACCTTCAGTTCTGAAACTAATCTTTAACATCAATCATTTCTCCACTGGTGTTTTGATCACCATTAATTATCCTTGCCAGATTTAATTTTTATTATGAAATTGTTCCACATCAAGTTATTCCAGTTTTATTTCCCACGGGTCTCCTTCTCTGCTTTGGTGCTATGATGACATCATACACATTAACACATTATTGGACAAATTACACACACTACATGGTGATATTATGGCATGAGGGGTGTCACTTGTTCCCCTTCTCTACCCACGAATCCCCAAGTTTCTTTATGAATGAATGAATAACACCAAGAAAGACATTTCAGGGTGAAAAGATTGACTTCAATTCTTGTGTATGTTTCCCATCTTCACTTTTCCAGAATGATATCTAGGTTACAAATAGGAGGATTACCTGGGAAAATACACTCAATCTAATATGAAACAAACAAAGTGTTAAAAAGTTATGACATTTATGTAGTTGCTTACTAAGCACATCTAAATTATATTAAAGTAACCAAAATATCTTTTATAATCCCCAAGGCATGTCACAACTTTTGAGCACCTCTAATGTTTGGAAATTAAAAGTTGAAAAGCTTGGCACACCCTGAAATATAGTCTGCTCAATAATACATCTTTATAGTCTTAGCAATAATGGCTACAGAATTATTTCAAAAGATGTCTCTTTCTTTAGCTCAAGATCTTCTCTTTTCTCTAAAATGAAGCATTATCAGTTCCCAATTAGTAAGAGTGACATTAATGTCATAGGACAAAAGAACTCTTGATGTATAACAGAACGACTTCCCTACTTGACTTAATCAAGACTTTTAGTGAATGTCATTTTAAAACTTTTGATTCCCCCTCCCTCTTTCTTTTGATTTTAATATGACTGAAATGAAGTGCACGATTTAGAGATTTTATTATTAACTAGCTGGATACCCATGCTTCATGATGAAACTTTGTGATCGGTCTATTCAGGAGAATTTTGGTTCACAATCTGTTGGCTCAGTGGTGGTCGGTGATTGAAACACATAAGGGAATATTGCTCCCACCGCCTTGGTAATGGAATGTGAGGCAACTGGCAGTTGGAACAGAGTTTTTTCAGGTGGGGAAGGGGAGTAGAACTCCTTAGCATCAGAGTGTGTTAATTGCTGTATTAAGAAATAGTAATGATCTGATGGTCATTTTGAAGAATCCTTTCTTAGTGAGCACCTAGAAGCCAAGAGGAACATACGTGTGTGTGTATACACACACACACATGCTGCTGATGTTAAATTGAACAGAACATCCTAGGACAGGTCATAACCTAGATATTGTAAGAGAATGAGAAAAGACCAGCCTCCTTAAACCATGAAAAGGGTGGATACACTGAGGAAGAATTCAGAGGTTTCAGCCAAAGCTGTGTTATCTCAGTGACTCACATACATATTGTCTGCTGAAGGTTTCAGTTTGCATGGCCAACTCACCGTAGGACAATTCGTTGCAGGACAAGAGTTACACTAATATCAAAGAAATGGTGGAATAGAATTGTGATGACCCGGGGCATGGCATGAAAGCAACACAGCCAGAGAACAGGTCTAACTCCCCTTTATTGCTCCAACTGTGCCCCCAAACGTTCCCACATTCACTACAAGTCCTGGAGCAAAGCTCTCACACACATCTTCAGAAGCCTTTGGCTGTGAGTAGTCCAGTAAACCAGATTAGCCCAAACATTAACCAGAGCTAGAAGTTCAGTGTAGCAGGCAAACTAGAAAGCCCCACAAGATAGAGCACAGCAATCTCCAGGCGTTGGCAAGTGCACACAAGTCTCCACAGTTGAATCTGTGGAGACTTGTGCACTTTTTCCCGACAAATGCCCCTCCCACCGGCACCTCCTTTCATCTTAGTCCCCAGGTGTGTCTTGTGAAAGGGGATGGGGCAATCTCCCTCATAGCTGGCTCAGTCTGCATTGGTCTCGCCTTCTCTCTTCCCTCCGTGTTCTCGGATCAGGAGGGGATGGTCCTTGCTCTTCTCCTGAGCTCCATCTCTCCTGCTCCTCCCTGTCTGCAAGCCTTACTAATTTAGAAAAGCCTTGCAGTGATGGACTCTTCCCTTCCCCAGTTTCCTCCAAGGCCAAAAGAGCCGCCCTCTCCATCTTTGTCGCCTCTTGTTCCAGCTCATCTTCCCCCACAGATTCGGACTCCAACAGGTGCATGACAAGAATCATTAAAGAAAGGATGCAAATAGAGGGACAGAATGAAGATGTGAATGGCAAAAATTAAAATATTTTTTTATTTATTTTAAAGAATTAAATAGAGTTATTAAATTGTCCTGTAGCGAGTTCTTCCGCAGTGAGTTGGCCATGGTTAGTTGGCTTTGATGAGTTGGCTGTGGCAAGTTGTCCCATTCCCCTGCTGGGTCAGCAACTCATCAAGTACTGAACACAAAGGGGTGGTAGGGTGTGAGCAGGTTTATTGTGTATCCCTTCTCTGTGTGTGACTCTGCCTACTCTTTGTCTCAGAGATTCTTAATCTGATATATGCGTAGTCCTCGCCATGATCACAGTGGAGCCCCAAATTTCGGTCGTTTGGTGAGACAGCTGTTAAGCGAGTTTTGTCCCACTGTGCGACCTTTCTTACCACAGTTGTTAAATGAATCGCTGCAATTGATGAGTTAGTAACCTGATTGTTAAGTGAACCTAGCTTCCCCATTTGTTCGTCAGAAGGTCTCAAAAGGGGGTCAAAAGGCATGACCTTGGGACACAGCAAAGTTCATAGATATGAAGCAGTTTATTTACTTACTTACTTACTTACTTACTTACTTACTTACTTATTTATTTATTAGACTTATATGCCCCCCTATCTCCTGAGGGAGTCAGGTCGGCTTACAATTAAAACAATCCCAATACAATTACATAAATGTTAAAGGAATTAAAAACCAAGGTCTCATTTGTCAATTAGAATATTTTTAAAATATATTTAAAACCCTCCCCCAGTCCCCATCAGTCCTGGTAGGCTAGTTGGAATAGCCAAGTTTTTAGGTCACGGCAGAAGGAGCGGAGGTCAGGAGCCGTCTGGAGCTCCAGGGGAAGTTGATTCCATAGAGTGGGTGCTCCCACTGAGAAGGCCCTACTCCTGGGGGTCGTCAGTCAACATTGTTGTGTCGATGGCACCTGGAGAAGGCCCTCTCGATGGGAGCACATGGGATGTGGGAAGCTGTTATCGGCAGCAGGGTCTTCCGCATGTATCCTGGTCCAATGCCATAAAGGGCTTTATAGGTCAATGCCAGCCCCTTGAATCTCACTCGGAGGGCAACCGGTAACCAGTGCAGCTCACGCAGGAGGGGTGTAATATGGGAGTATCAGGAACCTTCCATCACAACCCGCACTGCCGCATTCTGGACCAGCTGAAGCCTCCGAGTGGTCCTCAAGGGCAGCCCCATGTAAAGAGCATTGCAGTAGTCCAGACGGGAGACAAAGAGTGCATGAGTGACTGTATGCAGGGCATCTCGGTCCAGATAGGGATGTAACTGGCGCATGAGGCGAACCTGAGAAAATGCCCCCCTGGCCACGGCTCCCACCTGTTTCTCCAAACTGAGCCGTGTATCTAGGAGGACACCCAAGTTGCGTGCCCTATCTATGGGGTAACACCTCTCCTCTCATAGCCAAAGATGGAATCTCCTGGACAATTCGAGATGCCAGTACGTACAGCCACTCGGTCTTAGCCGGGTTGAGTCGAAGCCTGTTCCTTCCCATTCAGACCCGTACTGCCTCCACACTTCGGGACATCACATTGAGGGCATCACTGGGCTGGTTAGGGGTGGAGATAAAGAGCTGAGTATCATCAGCGTACTGATGATACCTCACCCCAAAACCACGGATGATCTTGCCCACCGGCTTCATGTAGATGTTGAACAGGAGGGGTGAAAGAACTGACCCCTGAGGTACCCCACACAGGAGGGGTCTCAGGGCCGATCTCTGCCCCTCTGCCAACACTACTTGTGTACGACCCAAGAGGTAGGAGGAGAACCACCATAAAATGGTGCTCCCCACTCCCAACCCCTCGAGGCGTCGCAGTAAGATACCATGGTTGATGGTATCAAAAGCCGCTGAGAGATCTAACAGGACCAGGACAGAGGAGTAACCTTTGTCCTGCACCCTCCAGAGATCATCCACCAGCACAACCAATGCCATCTCCATGCTGTATCCGGGCCTGAAGCCTGATTGATACGGGTCTAGATAGTCGGTTTCCTCCAGAAACAGTGGGAGCTGCCGAGCCACCACGCTCTCAACAACCTTCGCAATAAAGCGAAGGTTGGAGACTGGACGAAAGTTGTTCAAATTAGCTGGGTCCAGGGCAGGCCTCTTCAGGAGGGAAAGACACCTTCACTCAAAGAGGTGTTGATTACTGCCTGGAGCCAGCCTCGTGTGACCTCCCGGGTGGCATAGACCAGCCACGAGGGACACGGGTCCAATAAACACGTGGCAGCACTCAGCCTCCCCATGATCCTGTCCACCTCATTTGGAGTCACAGGATCGAACTCCTCCCAGATGGTATCTCTAAGACCACTCGTCGCACTCCCATCGGACTCTGCCAAGCCTGTCTGTCCAAGCCTGTCCGGATCTGAGCAATCTTTTCCATCAGATGTTGACTAAACTCCTTGGCACATCCCTGCAGAGGGTCCTCCCCCTCCCTCTGATTAAGGAGGGAGCGGGAGACCCTAAACAGGGCGGCCGGGCGATTATCTGCAGACACAATGAGAGCGGAGAAGTATGCACGTTTCGCCGCTCTCATTGCAGCAAGATAAAATCTAAAACAAGATCTTAGTTGCGCTCGGTCAGATTCGGACCTGCTGGATCTCCAACAGCTCTCTAGGCCTCTCTTCCACCACTTCATCTCCCGCAGCTCCATGGAAAACCAGGGAGCTAATCAGGATCTGCAGCGGGCTAGAGGCCGCAAAGGGGCAACTCAGTCTAGTGCCCTGGCAGCAGCCGTTTGCCAGGCGTCCACCAGGGCATCCAGTGAGCTGTCGGCTAAGGAGGCCAGAATTGACCCAAGTGCTGTCTGCAACCCTTCCGGGTCCATTAGGCACCTGGGGCGGAACGATCTCATTGGTCCCGCCTCCCAGCGATGAGGGGTGTCATATTGGAAGGCCAGTCAAAGGAAAAAATGATCCGTCCATGGCAGGGGTTGTATAGTTGGAGATCCCCCCCCCAGATCATTTCCCCACTGTCTGGAGATGAAAACAAGGTCAAGCATGTGTCCCCCCTCTTGAGTCGGCCCTTGTATTACCTGAGTCAGGTCCATGGTTGCCATGGAGGCCATGAATTCCTGCACCACTCCCGATGCCCCTCCCAGTGATGGCAGGTTAAAGTCCCCCAGTACAATAAGTCTGGGGAGCTCAACCGCCACCTCCAAGAGGACATCCAGCAGCGCAGGCAGGGCTGTTGTCACATAGCTGGGAAATAGGTACGTAAGCAACAGACCCAGCTGACCTTCAGGGCCCAATCTCCTCAGAAGAGCTTTTCCAATATTTTCAATCTTTAAGAATAGAATAGAATAAAATTATTTATGAGCCACAGTGGCGCTGTGGTTAGAGTGCAGTACTGCAGGCTACTTCTGCTGACTGCTGGCTGACTACAGTTCAGCTGCTCGAATGTCACCAGGCTCAAGGTTGACTCAGCCTTCGATCCTTCCCAGGTGGGTAAAATGAGGACCCAAATATTGTTGGGAGCAAGAGGCTGGCTCTTTAAACTGCTTAGAGAGGGCTGTAAAGCACTGTGAAGTGGTATATATATGTCTAAGTGCTATTGCTATCATAGCTCCACTGTGTAAAGTAATCCAAATATCACTGATTCAGTCCCATGAGCCCCATAGTCACTGATTTCAGGTAGTTTAATCCAAATCAGTGGGACTGAAGTGAACTATCCTGCTGCAAACATTAACATATCACATATAGTTATATTTCCCAAACTGTCAGCGTAATTGCCTTTTAAATATGTTCTAACTGAAATAGACATTGCAATATTTTTAAAAATGGTGGACAGTACTCCCGCCAGGTTCAGTTCTTTGCTCAATAACAGAATAATTTTCTCCCAATCTTTTAAATGTTCTGCAATTTTAAAATGATACGTATTTGGGTTTCCAGCTCGTCTTCTTGCACCAGAGTTTTTTAAGATTGACATTTAGATGTAATTTGCTGGGCAGAAGAAATGAAACAGAGAGAGATAAGATCCCTTGTTCTCCAATCAATGTTCTCTCCCTTAATCAATGCAACACTGATTGTTTTAAATATAACTACAAATGATCGCTTATAGTGATGTGAATGAACCTGGCATGTTCATGAAAAAGAAATCTAAAGCTTTAGCTTCCGATTTCAGTTGAGATCTATTTCACATTAGAGTAATGTGCAAAAAATGCCAAGCCTGCTTGGATTTGGGTTGAGCATGAAGTGCAAATATGGACATGTTCCTAAATACGGTTATGGCTAATAACCATGAGTTGGTCTGGAACTGTGATTTGTTGCTACCTTGCTGATGGCTTGGTGGGAGCTGAATTCCACATATTTTCAGGCTCCCAAGTAACTGCTTTATATAGGAATAGAATAGAATAGAATAGAATAGAATAGAATAGAATAGGAATTCTTTATTGGCCAAGTGTGATTGGACACACAAGGAATTTGTCTTTGGTGCATAAACTCTCAGTGTACATAAGAGACATAAGTGATAATTCATGATCATAAAAATACATTCATCATAAATCATAAGATACAACACTTTGTGATAGTCATAGGATACTAAATAAGCAATCAAAATTGTACTAGGAAACTAAATAAAACAATATAAATTGTAAGATACAAGCAACAAGGTTATAGTCATAAGTAGAAAAGGAGATAGGTAATAGGAAGGATGAGAATAATAATAGTAATACAGCCTTATTAAATAGTTTGACAGTGTTGTGGGAATTAGTTGTTTAGCAGAGTGATGGCATTGGGGGAAAAACTGTCCTTGTGTCTAGTTGTTCTGGTGTGCAGTGCTCTATAGAGTCGTTTTGAGGGAAGGAGTTGAAACAATTTATGTCCAGGATGTGAGGGGTCTATAAATATTTTCACAGCCCTCTGTGCTGTGGAAATAGGTTGTGAGTTCTTCCTTTCTGCAAGTTTTAAGAAGAGGACAAATGGTTGTGAGGGAAGCCAGTTAAGAGGGAAGCCAGTTAAACCATCCAGCCTCTTCTTAAAAACTTGCAGAGATGAAGAACCCACAACTTGTCCAGCTGTTCCACCCTTGTGCTGTTCTTCTTGTCAGGTGTCTAAATGTAAAGTACTAAATGTTTAGTACCCCTTGGTACTAAATGGCCTTCTTAACCTTCATACCTGAGAGCAAGCCACACTGCTACTAAAACCACATTTCCCCCTTTTAGCTGGAAGAGAAATATCCATTTTTCTCCAATTAAGTTGGCCGTGTTCTATATTATCTCAAGAAATCTACTCCTGCATTTCCCCCTTGATAATAATGAAGTTCAACTGCTTTGTGCTACATATGCTGGTTTGTACGGGTAAGAATAATAAAACCCATCCTAAAACAGATGGACAGAAATGTAAGCCTGTTGCAGTTAGCATGGTTTATGGTGTAATTTAGTGGTTTTTCAACACTAGTATAATTTAGAATTTTCCTCCTTTTATGAGTTTCATTAAATATACCTCATGTTTTAAGCTATCCATCAGGGAAACCTTCCAGAGTGAAACGTTTGGAATTTTTGTCACAGTTCTTTTTCTCTGGGATTTCTTTAAACATTTCCCAGCCTAGTTAGCAGGTCAAATGACCACACCTCTAAATGAATGAATGAATTCTTTGTTGGCCAAGTGTGATTAGACACACAAGGAATTTGTCTTGGTGTAAATTCCTTGTGTGTCTAATCACACTTAATTAAATATTAATCTGACACTGTTTAGCTTTTTCAAGACCATCCAAGGTAGTCTAGATCAATGATGGCTAACCTTTTTGGGCTCCTGTGCCAAAAATTGTGCTTGCGCTTGCATGCTTGGACTCATGTGCCAGCACCCAGAAGGCAATGCGTGCAGCCCCCCATGCCCCCTGCGCATGCACGCACAACTCCCCCTTACCTGCACTGTGACTCCCAGCTGATTTTCGGCCCATTTGAGGCCTTTTTCAGCCTGCCAGAGGCTTGAGGGGAGCCTCTGCAGCCTTTGCAGGATGAAAAATAGGCCCATTTCATCACTTCCTGTATTTCTGGAAATACCAGAAGTGACAAAACGGGCCAATTTTGAGGGCTTCCCTCAAGCCTCTAGCAGACCGAAAAAGGCCTCAAATGGGCTGGAAATCAGTCGGGAGGTGCGCGCATGCGCAGTGAGGTAAGTTTGCCTGGGGCTCACATGTCCACACAAATGGCCCTGTGTGCCACTTGTGGCACGCATGCCATAGGTTCACCATCACGGGTCTAGATGCTACCAAAAACCTGAGTACAATTGTTGGGAAATGAGATCAGTAATAAAGTCATCGACATAAAACATACAATGAATGATTGAGAGAACTGGGTATGTCTAGTCAAACAAAGAAAAAGACTAGGGGTGATGTCATAGCAGTCTTCCAATACTTGAGGAGCTTTCATGAAGAAAAGGGGTTCAAAACACCTCAGGGCATTAAAAAGAGACCAACCTAGAAGTGAGGAGAAATTTCCAGTCAATGAGAACAATTAATCAGTGGAACTGTTTATCTCCAGAAGTTGTGGGTGCTCCATCACTCAAAGTTTTAAAGAAGAGATTGGACAGCCATTGACCCAAAATGGTATAGAGTCTTCTGCTTCAGCAAGAGACTCTATGTGATGACCCAGGGTGGGATGCAAAATAAACACAGTCACAAAAAACAGATGAAGCCCCTTTTATTCCTTCACTTTGCTTCCAAGCTCCAAATATCCTTGACTTGAGACAGAAAAACTCCCACACAAGCAGTTACAAGAAGGAGGAAATGCCATTTAAATTACAAAGAGTAAAAAAACAACACAAACCAGGAAAAATAAGGGCTTGAAGACATCCACAGATATCAGAACACACACTGGGAAGGACGCCAAACTCAGAGATGAACAATAAACTAGAGATATTTCCATGCTTTGTTTCCAGCACTGGCCCGTATACATGTCCGTCTTCTTATCCAGTTGTCACAGCTGCAGCCCATGAAGAGGATCAAGGCCCTCTCCTCCCCTGTAGATCATGTCTCTCCCTTATCCTCTCCTCCTTGCGTGCCCTAGGATGGAGAAGGAATGGGCCTGGGTCCTCCTCTGACTGCCCAGCTGGCCTCTGCCCTTCCCCAGCCTCCTCCACAACCTCCGGAGCCACACCTCCACTCCCTATCTGCTGTTCCTCCTCTCCCTCAGAGTCAGTCTCCACCAGGGCATGACACTCTCTCCCATTTTGGAAGACCTTCCACTCTAGTATGCTATATTCCAAGCTTTGGTGAAATTAATGGGAGGTATACTTCTGGACTCTTACAAAACTGCTTTCATTAATTTCATAATAAAATTTTGCGAAGAAAATTGATTGGCGAATTGAATCATTTCAGTTACCGAAATACATTCTCCTTAAATTGGGAGAAACGTGTTGGAAAAGTAAAGATCCAAATTCTGAGGAAACCAGCTAGGTATTTAGCACAGAGCAGTTTCTCAACAGCGAGTATATCTTTTTCCTATTAGTCTGGTTTACAAACTACCCCCTCACCCCAAATAAGGGATGTTTATAGCAGTTAGAAAAGCCCAATATTTTAAAATGGGATTTTAAAAATGTGGTAATTTCTTTTCTTTTGTGTGGATAATGTGATTTGGGGCCATATTTGAAAACCCATTCTTGTAAATGCAATTCACAATTTGAGTAGAAAATTACATTTTGTGTTTCGGTAATGATCCCATGAGTTTATCTTTTGCATAACTCCTTTCTTTTATTTTGCAATACAAATCGGTTTAACTGAAAACAAAATGCATTTTCAGCTAAAAAATGCAAATTGATTTCCTTAAAAAAATTTCCTCAGTGGCCTGAATTATGTCCTGAAGTATGAGAATTGCTGGAATTCTTTTTTTTTAAAGTGATAATTTGTATTTTTGCTACTATTCACTTTTTTATTGGTAATACAAATATTTTAGTATAATGGCAAATTCTCATTTAGCAAGGATGCAGCCTGCATTTCTTGGCACTGCTGCAAGAAATCTATATAGAATAGAATAGAATAGAATAGAATAGAATAGAATAGAATAGAATAACAGAATTGGACCTTGAAGGGCTTCTTCCAGCCCCCTACGTAGCCAGGAAATCCTACACCATATATCATTTTGGTTATATTTCTTCAAGACCTCAAGATATGAGGAATCTGACCAGAGAAATCTGAATATTGTAAAGTCCAGCATTTCTTTTTTATGCTTTTTTAAAAACAACAAACCCACTGACAATTCCCCCACTCCACCCACAATAAATGTTCCACTCTTATTGGTAAAATCATTTCAGTTTGCAGAAGTTGCTTTCTAAGTCTTTGTGTGGCTGTGCTTTAAATAGAATGAAATGCCCTACGTCTGGGCATTTTTCCTATGTTATGGCATGCCAAAGAATCCTTGAATCTGAGCACATTTGCATCTGTTTGGGGTAATTCCCGGCATACGTTCCCAAAATGTAAGTTATCCGTCTCTTTCCCAAGGAGCAGCATTTGCTGGAAACAGTTGCCGATTTGAAACTTGATTGAATTTGTTCTACCACGCTGAGGCTTCATTTGAGGTTTGAAATATGTACATCTTTGTTTTTCCAGCTGTTTTAGCATTCTCAACCAACAGATTAGGCCCTTCCAGTTTCAGGACCAGTAAATACATACCAGCCATTTCAGTAATATTATATATATATATATATATATATATATATATATATATATATATATATATATATATATATGCTGCATTATTTCTATTCTAGCAAGACAAACGAAGCTGAGGAACGGCATGGGACACCCTGTCACAGCCAAATCATCTCAGCCAGCTCACCACAAGACAGTTTGTGGGACAATTAGCCCCCAGCCAGGACAATTCAACAGTTGCATTTAATGGTTTAACAATAATTAAACACTATTGAAGAAAGGGAGAAATAGAATGATTAAATAAAGGATGGAAAAGGAGGGACCAAGTGAAATAGTGAATGGCAAAAATCAAAATATATTTTTTTGTTTATTTTAGATAATTAAATTGAGTTGTTAAGTTCTCCTGCGGTGAGTTGTCCCATGGCAACAGTTGCAGGAATTGGGTCTGGCTAGTCTAAAGAAAAGAAGAATTAGGGGTGATATGGCAGCAGTATTCCACTATTTGAGAGGCTGCCACAGAGAAGAAGGAGGTCAACTTATTTTGCCAAAGCACCAGAAGGCAAGACAAGAAACAATGGTTGGAAACTAATCAAGGAGAGAAGTAACCTGGAATTAAGGAGAAATTTTGTAACAGTGAGGGCCATTAACCAGTGGAACAGCTTTGCCTTCAGGGTGCTCCATTACTGGAGGTTTTTAAGAAGAGTCTAGACAGTCACAAGTCTGGATGGTATATAGGGTCTCCTGCTTGACCAGGGACTGGACTAGAAGACCTCCAAGGTCCCTTCCAGCTTCTGTTCTGTTCTGTTCTGTACTATTCTATTCTATTCCATTCTATTCTATTCTATTCTATTCTATTCTATTCTATTCTATTCTTCATTCCAATACCTATTCTATTCTACTCTACTCTACTCTACTCTACTCTACTCTATTCTTCATTCCAATATCTATTCTATTCTATTCTATTCTATTCTATTCTATTCTATTCTATTCAGCATGATCTACTAAAAGTAGGAAGGGAACTATGTTTTACCTTGTGTCTTATCTTTTGAGAAAGATTTTTACCCCAATTGTGTAGAAATTCCAAGGCAGATAGCAATAGCAAGAGTACTTAGACTTATATACCACTTCACAGTGCTTTACAGCCTTCTCTAAGCAGTTTACAGAGTCAGCCTCTTGCCCCCAACAATCTGGGTCCTCATTTTACCCGCATCGGAAGGAGGGAAGGCTGAGTCAACCTTGAGCCTGGTGAGATTCGATCTACCACATTGTAGGCAGCCGGCAGTCAGCAGAAGTAGCTTGCAGTACTGCACTCTAACCACTGCGCCACCAAGGTTCACTATGGAGATGGAGAAAGGGCAAAAGAAAAGCTGTATATATATCAAAACAAAATCAAACCCTGTCTATGGAGAATCTCAGTCTTCCAGGTCCTGGTTGTTCCAAAGGTTCTTGTTTTTCAAGAGGCAACTGGACTTCCTTGTTTTTCTTTGAAGATGTTTCGCTTCTCATCCAAGAAGTTTCTTCAGTTCTGAAGAAGAACTGAACTGAGAACTGAAGAAGCTTCTTGGATGAGAAGCGAAATGTCTTCAAAGAAAAACAAGGGAGTTCAGTTGCCTCTTGAAAAAAGCAACTTTGGGATGAAACAAAACCCTATTTTTATTTCCTATTTTGCCATGAAGAAGGAGAAGACGTTACTCAATAGACTCTGGTTGTTTTGTTCCATGGAAACATTTCAGGGTTTTTTTGTATTTTTTTGCCAAATAACTGAGACAATAAGGCTGATGTAGGATCTCAGCTAATCAGTTATGCCTTAGGCATGTTCTGTCGCTTTTGATTCTGCAATACTGTGATGGCCGACCATACAAGCAAAACGTAATATAATCACTGCGATAATGTACATGGTATACTTCAAAGGCTTTAAAGTGTGAATAAATGCAAAGTTATTGTTAATTAGATTCATTTTCCATGAACGAAAAATTGCCCCCGTGGAAGAATAAAAGACCCAGCAAAGTAATTAAAAGCAGAATTAGAACAGACTACTGTAACAGTAAAATTACATTTATTCTGGAATATAATAACAGAATCCTTAAACCGTGCAAAAAGCTTCACTGGAAATGGGCACTCTGCTTTTTAGTATGCTGTCTAACTCCTTTTGTGCTAGTTAACAGCATAAAAGCAGAAGGAGCAAAACCTTGCTTTTATGGGTGAACCAAGCAAACATAACCAATAAATACATACCTTGGATCTGTTTCAAAATCAATTCATTGATTTGCTTTAATCCAGTTTGTGTCAAAGAACCTTGTTAAATATATTAAATATATAGGAAGGGTATGTTTTGAAGTCTAAGCATCTAAGAACTGGTTTGATTATGCTCTATTGCTTGTGTTTGCATTAGATTAAATTCCAATATGACGTGCTCACTCTCTCCCAGATTCCTGAAACTTTAGCAGGAATGTGGCTCTATTACTTCTTCTCTTTTAATAAGAATTTGATCCAGTATAGCTTCCCTCTAGTTCCCTCCTCTACCTTTTGGATGACAAAGGTATCAGCTAGGGTTTCCTGCTTGAGCAGGGGTTGGACTAGAAGACCTCCAAGGTCCCTTCCAGCTCTATTCTGATTTCTCTAAGTTGGTCAGGAACCTGTTCAATCTCCCACTTGATGCAGAGTTTGTCTCCCAGTTGATGTCGGGGTAGGTTATTAAATTCCCTCATTACTACTGTGGTGTGTCTCCTACATATATTTGTTAACTGGTTAACAAAAAATTCATCTATTTCCTCTGCTTGGTTGGGTGCCCTGTAGTACACACAAGAGGTGATATTCAGCTGGTTCGGACCGCTTCTGCTGTACCCAGTTGTGGAAAGTTTGACCAGTTCAGAGAACTCGCAAATACCACCTCTTACTGGTCCCGCCCACCTGCCCCACCCTTTTCCATCCTATATTCCATTGATTTGCATGACAGAGCAGATTGCTGTGCCTCAGTTGAACTAAAAACACCCACTGATGGTGATCTTTGAGTGCTGCACGTGTGCGCGAAGTGATCTTTGAGTGTGCGCAAAACTGGTAGTGTGCAATTTGGAATCCTACCACTGGTACACACCTAGGGGAAATTTCATTCTTTTTTTTCCTTTTATAGTGACCCATATAGATTCTAGGAGGCTTTCATATCTTGAAAAGTCTAAATGTCCAGTGTCATGCCCCTGTCGGAATCTGACTCGGAGGGGGAAGCTGAACAGCTGACAGGGAGTGGGAGTGTGGCTCCATTGGCTGTGGAAGAAACTGGAGAAGGGCAAAGTCCATCTGGGCAGAGCAGGGGAGAGGTAGAGCAAGGGAGAGGGAATTCAGAGGAAGACCCAGGCCCATCCTCTCTTCATCCTAGGACACGGAGAGAGGAACGGAGAAGGGAGCAGTGTGAGTTGCGTGGCTTACGGGGGAGGAAATGGCCCTGATTCCCTTCATTAGCTGCAGCTGGGAACACAGTGTATAAAAGAGGAAGCTGCACACAGCAAGATGTTGGGAGCAAACATGAAGTTATCTTGTATCATTGTGGCTTATCTGGGTTCCTGGCGTCTTCCCAACTGTGTGAGTTTTGCCATGCTTTCAAGTCTGAAATTCCTTCTCCTGCCCTGTCAAGCTAATTACTTCAGCTTGGTTTGTTTGGATTTTAAGTTATAGTTTGTGTGTACCTTGTTTTGGACTGAATTTTCTACAGTCAAAGGCTGTTCCTGGGAGAGTTTTTCTCAGCCGAAGGTAACCTGGACATTGGTGGCAAAGTTGGATATAATAAAGAGACTCTTGTTGCTTATTTGACTGTGTTGCCTTTGTGCCACACCCCTTTGGGTCATCACATCCAGGAAGAAATCTTTAAATATTTCTTATGTTGAGATTCACAGGGCTGAATCTATGCAGTTAAAGTGCTAGGTAGCATTTTTTTTCTTTCTTTCTCTTTCTCGCTCACCCCCCTAAAGTTACAACAGAAGTTTTTCTTTTTTTTAAATAAATGCTGGGCCTATCTTTCACTTGGCCTTCTTCTTTTTATTTTTTTAACAAAATGAAAAATACGTAGCCCCGTTGTCATTTGTTAAAGTGTAGCAGAAAGAGCGAAACAGGCCAGTGGATGCTTCATCAAGAACACTCATTCAGAATGATGAATGTGGCTAAACACACATTTGTTCGTAAAACTTGCAGAGTGGATGAGCATCATTAAGCATGAGAAATAGGTGCAGCATGCTGGGGAGAGACTGGAGCAAACAGATGTTGCGAATTTTCGCAGGCATCCTTCATCCACTAGTCCATCATTAATATAGTTGAAGGTGATCCTTTCTTTTATTTAATAAGCCACAGAGAAAGAGCATGCGCCATCTGGGGTGTACGGTTTTCAACCGGGGGGGAGGAGATGCATGAAAATGCCAAAATGTGCACTATTTTATTCAGAAAAGTGGGAAAATTTGCATGTAGGTGGAAAACAACTTTGGTTAGTTACTGTATAGTTCCAGTGTTTCTTCTAACCTACATTCCTTTTCTCCTCCCCCTCTTTCCTTTCCTTTCCTTTCCTTTCCTTTCCTTTCCTTTCCTTTCCTTTCCTTTCCTTTCCTTTCCTTTCCTTTCCTTTCTTTCCTTCCTTCCTTCCTTCCTTTCCTTCCCTTCCCTTCCCTTCCTCATTCCATTCCTTTCCTTCCTCATTCCCATTTCCCTCCTCCTCATCATTCTTCTTTTCCTTTCGCCATCGCCTCTCGCTCCACAAACAAGACAGGCTCGCTCGCTCGGCAAACCGAAGGCTCAAATTCGACCTCCTCTCTTCCATCAAATTCTATTCATTCCATCATTCCCTTCCTTTCTTTCAGCATTTTTTCTTCCCAATCCCTCTTCTTTTCCCCCTTCTTCCTTCCTTCCCTTCCTACCTTCCTTCCTTCCTTCCCTCCCTCCTTCCTTTCCTTTCCTTTCCTTTCCTTTCCTTCCTCCTTTCCTTTCATCCTCCCTCCTTCCCTCTTCTTTTTCCCCTTCCTTCCTTTCATTCTTCCTTCCTCCCTCCTTTCCTTCCTGCATATATATTTACATGACACCTTATAACAAAAATCAAACTAGGAAAATTCATATGAACATACAGAATTGCTCTCTTAAAAAACAAAGACTTGGAACTACACGGTAACGCACAATAGCTACCCAAATCATGAAACAAAAATCTTGAGTTGTCAGTTAGGGCAATATCCACATTTTTAACTAGAATCTCTGCCCTTCTGATTTAATGTAGGAGAAAGGTCTGCAATTCTGGGAATCAGAGGGAAAAAGTTCCTTTGCTGGTTGATTAACATTAATGTCTAGAGGATGGCTACCTACATTAGGCGAACCGGGGGAAAAAAACATCTTGAGATTGCCAGGAGCTGCAATGAATTCCTTAGAAATGATCCCTCACCCAAACAACTTTAAAAATAGAACAGGCGTATATAGAATGATGTAATTCTAGTATCTGATATATGATGCTTAAGGACACAACATCTAAACTGAAAGAATTCCTTTTTAATTCCTCACATGGAACACCCTTTGTTTCCATTGCATGTATTTATTTGAAGAAATTTAGCTGCAAAAAAGCTCACTTGCTTTCAGAGGATCTAAACATGTTCACACGAATATCCTTTAATGAATGTTGCACCCTCCTCCAAATTTGGTACTTACTCCCTAAAAGGTTTGCTTGGCTTGTGTTACAAGGGCACAATTTGGATCAACTCAAAGGTCATGCTAGGCTTTGTATAGCAAGCCTGGGGTCAGCCTTCAAAAGTTGATGTAACAAAACACGCTTTGGAAAGGGAGTTTCAAGACCTTCCTTTCTAGTTTGAAGGTCCTGTTGATAAATCCCATCCTGGGGAAAAGTATCTAGGACTCTCCGAGGGGCTGCGTGTGGCCCTCTGATCGAACTTCTGTATATATTTGTGCAAAGGTAGTCTTCGCTTAATGACCATGTAGAAAGTTAGCACCAGAGGTGGGATTCAGCAGGTTCGGACCAGTTCTGGAGAACCAGTAGCAGAAATTTTGAGTAGTTCAGAGAACTAGCAAATGCCACCTCTGACTGGCCCCACCCCCATCTATTCTCTGCCTCCCATTGAGTCCCAGCTGGCTCTTCTTTGGTTGCCCTGCACAGGAGAACGGAGCTGGAAAGCAGGTTAGTGGGGTGGGGAGGGAATGGGGATTTTGCAGTATATCCTTCCCCTGCCACGCCCACCAAGCCATGCCACCAAACCACGCCCACAGAACTGGTAGTAAAAAAAAATGAATTCCACCACTGGTTAGCACCTACCCCTCTCCTAGAAGAATGAAATATTGTAGGAAATATTAAAAAGGCAAAATATTATATTTCCCCTAAAAGAGAAATAGAAATCTTAAGGGAGACAGAAACCCAGAACTTCAGCTCCCTGCCACCAGCAGATATTTGGTGCCCATTGAGAAGGACCGGGCCAGCCTATCTACAAAACAAAAGACCTTCAGCTCCAGGATGAAGGGATTAAGACATGACCCTCCAGGACATAATAGGGTTATCTAGCAGCGGGGCTCATTGCATTACACATTCACCTGGGGACATGGCATCACCCAGCAAGGTTCAACTAAACTTATCTCAGACAGACTCCTAGGATTTGCATATAACCCCATGAAAGTCTCACAGCAGCCAATAGAACACATGCTCTTGCCACAGGAACTGGAAGCTCAAGTTCCAATCCCAAGAGAGGTTATAAATAACCCTCTCTCTCCACTCCATGTGGTCAGCTACCCAGAATCACATATGCTTGGTAGTTCTGCTTCACCACTAAACCATCTTTCCGATCAGCCTCCATGCTAGTGGCGGGTTGCAACCAGTTTAACAACCGGTTCTATGCATGGGGACCTACGATATGACCATCATAGCTTGCTTATCAAAATTGTGGGATGAATTACAGTGGCAAATTGAGGGTTACCTGCCAATGGAATATCCAGGAAGGACCTGACATTATCCTGACTTTGCTTCCAAAAAAAGCGAATGGAATATTCAACCCAAAAAGTTGCTTTGATCGGTGGTGGACATGTTATATCTATCAACCACGAGGCTAAACCTAACTGGCTGTATTAAATGTTGCAACGTTCAGATTAGATAAAACAGAAAGATTACATAAAACTAAACAAACCAGCTTGCCGTTTTACTTGAAAGGAGGGAGGAAGAGGAGGAGGAGGAGGAGAAGGAAGGAAGGCAGGAAAGAAGGAAGGAAGGAAGGAAGGAAGGAAGGCAGGCAGGCAGGCAGGCAGGCAGGCAGGCAGTAGGGAATCAAATCTTTTTATTGCAAAGGTGGTAGCATTGGAGAGTACAATCCATCATCTCTGCTTTTCCCAGTGCACATGGGCTGCACACAAGACATTATTGTTTCTCCCTCTAAGCAAGAATGATAAAAAAAACCCTGAAAGACCTTCTGTTTTTTTCCAGATTGCAGGTACTTTTTGACTTATGACCCTGGAAGAAAAGTAACTTATGACTTGGTCCTCAAACATACGCCGTCCCCATGGCCATGTAATTAAAACTCAGGTGTTTGGCAACTGGCATGTCCTATTTATGACAATCCCCGGACTCAGGTGATAGGTTGTCCTGACTTATGACCACCATGGAGCCCAAAATTGATGTCATTAAGGGAGACATTTGGTAAGGGAGTCTTGCCCCACTTGACGACCATTTCTTGCCACTGTTGTTAAGCGAATCACTGCAGTTGATAAGTGGGTAACCCAGTTGTTATGTGAATCTGGCTTCTCCATGGATTTTGCTTGTCAGAAGGTTACCAAAGGGGAATCACATGACCTTGGGACACACCTGAATTACGCTCAGGAGGTGGAAAGTAACCTAGCTATTGAGAGGCCCAGAGAGTAATAGAATGATGATAATAATACTTCTTCCCCTCCCTCCCCCTCTTCTTCTCCTTTTCCTTCCTCTCCTCTCCCTTTTTCCTCCCTCTCTGTCTACCACTCCTTCACCTTTTCCTTCTCCTCCTCCCTCTCTCTCTACCACTCCTTCTCCTTCAGCTCCTTCTCCTTTTCCTCCCTCTCCTTCTCCCTCTCCCTCTCCTTCCCCTTCCACCTCTCCCCCTCTTCCTTCTCCTCCTCCATCTCCTCCTCCACATTTCTCCTTGTTGTTCTTCTGCATTTTTCCCCTCTTCATCCTTCCTTGTTCCGAAAACAGCAGCCTGTGTTTTCGATTGGTGGCACTTGTCTCACCTGGCATTGTGCAGGACCCCCTGTTCAGAAGCCTTCCTCCAAGGGGTCTCAGAGTTCCTGGCCTTCATACCTAGGAAAATATAAGTCGCACCTGGCAGTTACGGGGTTTTGATTTATACACACATTCTGGGGATTTCCCCCTCCCTTCTTCAGCATCCTCTCAGGGTATTTGGGAGACTATTATGTTAAATTGTGCTCTCTATACCATCAGCTTTTGTCTTGGCTAAAGCTGCCAGTTTTTATAAACAACTAAAGACAGAAAGGGTTTACTAAGAATAATGTTGAAGCCCCAAAGAATCCTACAGCCTATAAATCTTAATAGAAGGTCTAAGATTCCAACGGGCTCTGTATGTCTCTTTTACCCAGCCTCACTCCATCTTAGCTCCCCTGTGATGGTTACAATTTTCTTGAAACAAGAGGCACAGTGACTTGAATTTACTCCTGGTGCTATTTGCCTACAAACAGGAATACATACATATAACCTATGCAAATCAATAAAAAAACATGTCAAGACCCCTTAGATCGCTGTACTCTGCTAAAACGCAATTTATCACACTGCAAATGAGAGTAAGAGACCAGGTTACAAATGGCGTCTGATCGTTTAGCTAGCACCTGTTGTTGTGCATTTGAAAACTACATTTTTTTTCTTCTTTGACGTACAGTAAATTGCATTTTCATATATATGGGATGGAAGTATCTGGGGATGTACATACACTGGCATTTATGAATGTTATGAGCAAAGGATGTTTTATAGAGCTGGTGGTTTTAAGCTCCGGAATTAAAAGAAAATATATCTGCTTATTCGTTGGGCACAACAGGTAAAGGCACAATGTGTTTCTGAGAGTCTATTTATACTCTTTTCCTTAAGACCAGTTGGGTGATTATTTTTTGGCATTGATTTGAAAAAACAAAAAACCAAAAGAAAACCCCAAACACTCATACATTTAGAGAAAGGAACTGCTAACCCAGTAATACTTGAAATAAAATAATAGTTTTGCATTACTTACCTCAGCAATGTGCACATGTGGTCTCAGGGAAAGTACAAATTCATGTCTAGGTTTCACATTACAATTAATTGTATTGTTGTCTCAAATAACCTTTAATGAGTTCTATTCCAACGAGGTTCCTCGGCTGCTTCTTGTGAAGCCAATACTTGAAATAAATAATAGGGTTTTTTTTAAAGGTGGTTTATTTCTCAAAGCAAATACCCCTGTTTGTATTGTATCTAGTAATTGTGTGGCATTGAGATAATGGTTGTGAGCTGCATACATACATACTGTCAACTAAAAAAATACTCCTTTGGTCTTTTTAGTTGCCAGCAGAAAGGGAGTGGGAAAAGCAGTGCATTCCTCCAATGCCTCAGATAATCACCTTGGCAAGCCCAAAGCTGTTGGCACGCAAGAATATTACTGGAGAGAATGATACATACATACATACATACATACTGTCATGCCCTTGCTAGAATCTGCCTCCGAGGGAGGGGAGGAACAGCCGACTGGGAGTGGGAGTGTGGCTCCAGAGGTTGTGGAGGAGGCTAGGGAAGGGCACTGGCCAGCTGGGCATTCAGAGGAAGATCCAGGTCCATTCCCTCTTCATCCTAGGGCACACAGGGAGGACCGGATAAACGAATGGCATGGTCTGCGGGGGAGGAAAGGGCCCTGATCCCCTCATGGGATGTATCTGGGAGGACTGTTTAAAAGGCAAACTGTGCATGGCCAAGTGCTGGAAGCAAAGTGTGAATATTCTAGTCTGTCAGTTCTTATCTGAGTTCTGGTGTCCTTCCCAGTGTGTGTATTTCAATATCTGCGGATGTCTTCAAGCCCTTATCCTGCCTTGTCTCATTAATTGCTTCAGTGTGGTTTGTGTTGTTTTTTCTATTTATAATTTATATGTATTTTGAGTTTGAACGGAATTTCTTCCTTTTTGCAATGGTTCGTGGGGGAGTTTTTTCTCCATTCAATGATAATTGGACCTTGGAGGCCAAGTTGAGGGAATTAAAGAGACTTCACCTGTTTTTGTGACTTTGTTACTTTTGTATCTCACCCTGGGTCATCATACATACATACATACATACATACATACATACATACATACATACATCTGTTGAGAGCAATAGTCACATGAAGCATGTTTAGATACAGGAACCCAACTGTATCCAGCAGAATATTTTTGTGGGATCCTTGATGCTCTTTAAGCTTAGTTGTTTTTTTGTAGACGTTTCATTACCCCATGAGGTCACATCATCAGTGCTAGTAAGGAATGCAGTTTGCTGTCAGTTTATATTCTGATATTCTGCTTCTTTGGCCGTTTCTTGATTGGGCGTTGTTTACTTGATTGTTGGTCTGCTATTAACCTTGAAGTTGATCTATGCTGATCTGGGTGTTGATTGCTGGGGGGGAGTGCTTTGGTCTCTTTGTTCCTTTTTTGCTTTGATAATTGTGTCTTTTACACAGTCTGTAGATGGGGACACGGTGGCTCAGTGGCTAAGACGCTGAGCTTGTCGATCAGAAAAGTCAGCAGTTTGGAGGTTCGAATCCCCAGTGCCGCGTAATGGAGGGAGCTCCTGTTACTTGTCCCAGCTTCTGCTAACCTAGCAGTTCGAAAGCATGTAAAAATGCAAGTAGAAAAATAGGGACCACTTTGGTGGAAAGGTAACAGCGTTCCATTCGCCTTTGAAGGCATTTAGTCATGCCGGCCACATGACCATGGAGATGTCTTCGTACAGCGCTGGCTCTTTGGCTTTGTAATGGAGATGAGCACTGCCCCCTAGAGCCGGGAATGACTAGCACATATATGCGAGGGGAATCTTTACCTTTACCTTTAGATGTTGTTTATGTCTATGTGTCTGTTGATGGCTAATTTGTCAGAGTGCCAGGCTTCTGGAAGTTCCCTAGAGTTTTTGCACTTGCTTTGATCTAATTTCCCAGTTCAAATGATGTCCATAGCTTGTGAAATTAAAGAGTTGTCATCATGTCTTCTGACTTGCTAGTTGTTGTTCATGGATGCCCTCTGCCAATCTTCTGTCTGTTTGTCCTACATAGCGGCCGTTGCAGTCATTACACTGTGTGTTGAATGTTTTTGATCTACCACATTTTCATTTGAATTAGAAAGCCCTTTGGTGATAATTTCTTTAGAAACCTATGATGAGAAACTCTGCATTTTAAGTAATTTTTACTCTTTCTGCTTAAAGGTTGCAATAGAGGAGGGGATAAGGGGGTGGAAGGAGAACTCATCATTTTTTTTTGCAGATGACACCAAACTGGGGGAATAGGCAACATCCCAGAAGATAGGCTCAAAATCCAGAAGGTCCACTTTCATAGATGTGAACACTGGGCTCTTTCGAACAAAATTCAATTCAGTGGTAAGAAAAGTAAGGTCTTACACTTAGGCAAGAAAAACAAAATGCACAGGTACAGTATATGTGTTACCTTACTCAATAGTAGTAACTGTGAGAGGGATCTTGGAGTCCTAGTAGACAATCATTTAAATACGAGCCAGCCGTGTGCAGAAGCTGACAAAAAAGCCAACACAGTTCTAGGCTGCATAAACAGAGGGATAGAATCAAGTTCATGTGAAGTGTTATTAGCACTTTATAATGCCTTGGTAAGGCCACACTTGGAATACTGCATCCAGTCTTGGTTACCACGATGTAAAAAAGACGCTGAGACTCTAGAAAGAGTGCAGAGAAGAGCAACAAAGATGATTAGGGGACTGGAAAATAAAGAGTATGATGAACAATTGCAGGAACTGGGCATGGCTAATCTAGTGAAGAGAAGGACCAGGGGAGACATGATAGCAATCTTCCAATATTTAGGGGGCTGTCACAGAGAAGAAGGGGTTCATCTATTCTCCAAAGCACCTGAAGTCAGGACAAGAAGCAATAGATGGAAATTAATCAAGGAGAGAAGCAACCTAGAACAAAGGAGGAATTTCCTGACAGAGCAATTAATCAGTGGAATGACTTTCCTCCAAAAGTTATGGGTGCTCCATCACTGGAAGTTTTTATGAAGAGATTGGACAGCCATTTGTCCAGAAAGGTATAGCAATAGCACTTAGACTTATATACAGCTTCACAGTGCTTTACAGCTCTCTCTAAGCAGTTACAGAGTCAGCATATGGCCCCCAACAATCTGGATCCTCATTTTACCGACCTTGGAAGGAAGGACGGAAGGCTGAGTGAAATCTAGAGCCGGTGAGGATCGAACTGTTGGCAGTTGGCAGAATTAGCCTGCAATACTGCATTGTAACCACTGTGCCACCACAGCTTCTGCTGCAAAGTCCCTTCCATGCTCTGTTATTTTGTGTTCTGTACATACCTACATATAAGTTAGACATCTATTTTGGGACTTCCTTAATTGCTATTGCTCCTCATGAACACAAATGACACCCTAACTGTACATGGAAGAAGGGGGGAAAAAAAGAACATCAGTAATTTTATGCAAGATTAGGTGCCACGAGGAAAGCCTACGTAATCAGTACGTTCAGAGAAACTGTAAATCTCAGCAATGAGATACCCTGAATTTGAGGGCTGCATCAAATCCCAGAAAAATGTGAGCAGCATTAAATATAATGGAATAAATTTATTGACCATGACTATTGTTATTGTTAGAATATAAAGGTGAAGTATAAGTGAATTTTATTTTAGTCTTGAGTGTCAACACAGATCTCGGTAAGAGGGAATGTGACTTAATAGCAATAAATTGGTACCGGCTTGAAGGTAAACAGGTTCTCAGAATGTATTTGAGGTTTGTTTTTAATAGTAATGAAATGTAAATTGGGATATGGTGCAGAAAAGTATGCCAAGGAGTGGGTTTTATTTCGGCTCATTAGTATGATGAACATGCCTTGTTTATGCGAATAAAACTCTTATGAATGTTAATCCAAATGGGTACTTAATCAGCTTAATACGTCCGTAATTATTATTTGGCAAGAACAGCACTAGCTTCATCCTATAAAACATGTCCTTTTATTTAGGTATAGATGTTTGAACCCAATCCGATAGTTTCTTAGATCAGTGCTTTAGAATAGAATAAAATAGGATAGAATAGAATAGAATAGAGTAGAGTAGAGTATTGTAGAGTAGAGTAGAGTAGAGTAGAGTAGAGTAGAATAGAACAGAACAGAACAGAACAGAACAGAACAGAACAGAATAAAATATGGAATGGAATGGAACGGAACAGAACAGAACAGAAAATATGAAATGGAATGGAATGGAACGGAATGGAATGGAACAGAACAGAACAGAACAAAATTGTAAGCCAGTCTGGAGAGCAGAGAAGTTTAGAAAATGTTCCTGTAGACGAGTCTCTTCCAAGGCAAATCAATTCCACTTCTCATCCCAGATTCAGAAGAGCCCGGCTGGATCAGATCCTAAGTCCATTTTGTCTGGCATCCTAAACCTTGGAAGGCAGGAGACTTCAGGATCAGAGGGTGCCCAGGTGTGTCCAGGGAGTTAACAGAGGTGGCTACTTCTCAGGCAGTATTACTGCTCCATCTGTGATTGTCCTGTTTGATCCTTCCTTCCTCTCTTCCCGCCTTCCTTCCTTCTCTTTCTTTCTTTTGTTCTGTCTTACTTTCTTCCCTATCTCTCTCTTCCTCCCTCCCATCCATCCATCCTCCCATCCTTTCTCTGCTTTACTCCCTCCCTCCTTTCTTTCTTTCTTTCTTTCTTTCTTTCTTTCTTTCTTTCTTTCTTTCTTTCTTTCTTTCTTCCCAATCACCCTCTTCCTCCCTTCCATCCATCCATCCATCCATCCATCCATCCTTCCTCTGTTTTACTCCTTCCTTCCTTCCTTTCCAATATCTCTTCCTCCCTCCCTTCCTTCCTCCCATCCTTCCTTCCTCCCATCCTCCCTCCCTCCCTTCCTTCCTTCCTTCCCTTCCTTCCTTCCCTCCCTCTCTCCCTCTCCCTCTCTTTTTCTCATGAAAATCTACTTTCTGCAATCTTTAAATGTCTCTGCAGAAGTTGCTGGGTTTTTGCTTCATTCTTTTTTTAGTGGCTCAGAGTGAGCATTGATTGGCTGAGATTCTCTTTTGCATATTGGCCCAGGAAGGGCACATTTTGATTGGTCCCTGCTTTGCCAGACAGCTCACTTAGAAAGGATCACTCCATTGGGAGATTCGGGTGGGAGAAAGCCTTGTCTGTAGAGATAATTGGATCCAGATAACCCTTTCCTCAATAAACTGTGATGCAAAACTTGTGTGGAAAGCAGCTTAGCTCCAAATATAGTAAGCGGAGAAGAAATATATTATCAGGAACATGTAAAGCATTAATGTTTTTAAAATCACCACAGTGATTTAAGCACATAAATGGCCTTTCCTGCTTCCTCAGACCATTTTCTAGGCAACTGTTTATGTTACCAAAATGCACCATCCAATCACATTCAGGGAATATTTTTGGTCTGCCTTCATAGAAAATAAAAGGAAAACAATGAAAAATCCATTGGAAAATATTCTCTTTGCTGTATCGTTTTTTAAACTGTGCTCATAGCCTGCTTTGTTCAAGAGTAATTAACTAATGCTGCCTTCATTTATAATGCTAAGAAAATGCTCCGAATTACTGAGAGATTTGCCCCCTTCTTTTCTTTCTTTTTCCCCCTCTTTCTTTTTCCTTGAAGGCCCCAAACTATTCTTACTTCTTGTTCTGAAGATAAATTAGTGTCTTCTAAATAATGCAGTGAACCCTAATTCTCTTTGATTAGTATCGAGTTAGATGATAGCGACCCATTGAAATTGGTCATCAGCATAAATAATGAGTGAATGAACTGATAAAATGCAAAGTCGCCAGCCATCATAAATCAAATGAAATCCACTTTCTCTGGAAGTCACTGAAATTAGAAGTCCATGCTCCTATTAATTATTTTGCCTTCTGAAGACGACAGTGTTATAAATCAGCCTTGAAAGGCACTCCAGTTGCACAGCTGAAGGAATAAGCAGGCCTGCAAACCATTTTGTATACTCACCTAATTGTTTCTTAAGTAACCCACCTTTTTATAGTCGGGCCATAGAACAGCTAAGAGGACAGTCCAATTGGGCAGCTTAATAAAAACTGGGATGATCACCAGCATGGCTTTTAGGTGGTGAGCATATCTCCCCTTTGATTGAGGAATACAGCAGAACCTCTGGTCACGACCATAATTCGTTCCATAACTGGCAATTTCTTTGTCTTCTAATGTTTTGTCTTCAGAATTTCTGGGTCAGGAGTCGTGTTTGATTGCCACCCGAGTATGACCAAATTCAAAAATTTTGTGAATTTTTTGGTTGGAACCTGATTTGGCCTATTTCTATTATTTCTATTCTCTATTCTACTCTACTCTATTCCACTCCACTCCACTCTTTTCCTATTCCTATTCCATGCTCCATGCTCCATGCTCCATGCTCCATGCTCCACGTTCCATTCCATTCCATTCTCTGTTCTGTTCCATTCCATCCCATTCCCATTCCCATTCCCTTCATTCTATTCTATTCTATTCTATTCTATTCTATTCTATTCTATTCTATTCTATTCTATTCTATTCTATTCCATTCCATTCCATTCCATTCCATTCTATGAGCCACAGTGGTGCAGTGGACAGAGTGCAATAAGGAAGGCTGCTTCTGCTGACTGCCAGCTGCCTGCAGTTTGGGAGTTCAAATCTCACCAGGCTCAAGGTTGACTCAGTGTTCCATCCTTCTGAGGTGGGTAAAATGAGGGCCCAGATTTTTGGAGGCAATATACTGACTCTGTAAACTGCTTAGAGGGGGCTGTAAAGCACTGTGAAATGGTATATAAGTCTAAGTCCTATTGCTATTGTTGTTGCTATTCTATTCTAAATACATTCTATTCTATTCTATTCTATTCTATTCTATTCTATTCTATTCTATTCTATTCTATTCTATTCTGCTTATGATGAGAACATGACAGAAGAGAAGTAAACCTATGTAGGCAGTCCACATAATTTTAAGTAAATCTTCTATGGGGGTATGGCAGTGGCCTCCTAACTGGATGGCCAATCAGCCTCTGGCATTACTTCATGCAGATCTTCTAGGGAACCAGACAACACACAATCTTGCGCAATATGTTGAATGGTTAAAAATACGAGTATCCCTCTCTGTGGTCTCTCTTTTTCCTGCCATTCAGTAGTTGCCACTATGATGGATGCTTTTGTATCAGCCTCAGAAAGCAGCATAAATGCCATTTTGTTGGAATCTCAGATCATCCGTTTCGGCGCCGAAATAAATTACACTGCTCCCATAGTTAAGCAACCATCTTCAGAGGATCTAGCACCTTTCAACTAACTAATTACTTTAGCATAAACTATCAAATAGTAAGTTGTGTATGTCAGTTGGAGACACAAAACAGGTTATTAGGTTTACAATAGAAGTTCCTTCCAAAGAGCTCATCTGTGATTTCTTAGGCCAGTGGTGAATGATCTGTGTGACCCATACATTTTGTCTTGCCCACCCCAAAAATAAAATAGACCCCAATGTTGAAAGGGGTCTTCTGATTTTTCAGAAAGACCAAGAGCACAAGAAGCCATTCCCCACCTTCTTTTAAATATTCTTGATTGGGTTGGAAAGATGCTACTTGCTTCCCTAGCACACAGCCCATCTGTGCCTATCAATTACATAAATGATTTATGGCACTTTATCCCAATTCATGATGGGGGAATGGGCTAATTTATTTATTTATTGAATTTATATTGCTGCCTATTCGCCCATGGCGACTCAAGGCGGTCTACAGAATATAAAAACCACATTGAAAACAATAAAAACTAGCAAAAAGAATCAAATAAACTAATATAGTACAATATAACAAAATCGACCCCCTCACCTCAACCCCCCTGCCCCAGCGATAACAGATCACACGAGCTGTTTGATGGGCTCCATCCTGCTCTGGGTTCCCAGGCCCGCTGGCAGAACCAAGTCTTCAGTGCCTTCTGGAAGAGTATTAGAGAGGGGGCCATTCTAATCTCTGGAGGGATTGATGTCCCAGAGAAAGGGAGCCACCATGGAGAAGGCCCTTCTTCTGGGTCCCACCAAGTGTATCTCCCTCGGGGATGGGACCCACAACATTCCTTGCCTCCTCACTCTAGTGGGTCAGGTAGATGTGACCAGCAAGAGAGGGTCCCTCAGATAATCTGGTTCCAAGCCATGAAGGGCTTTAAAGGTGACAACCAGCATACCTTGAACCAGCACATTTTGATAGAAGGACACCATATCATCTTGATTTCAAACTAACCTTCTTCTCAAATTCCCAGCAATAATCAAAGGGGCTGCTTTGTTCCCCAAACCTTTCCACATAATGGATAAAGAGGTCAGAATTGGAAGGAAGGAAGGAAGGAAGAGAGAGAGAAAGAAAGAAAGAAAAAGGAAGGAAGGAAGAAAGGAAGGAAGGAAGGAAGGAAGGAAGGAAGGAAGGAAGGATGGAGGAAGGAGGAAGAAAAAGATGGGAGAGAGATACATTTGTGGATCAACTCAGGAAAATGCTCAGGGTTGTTCTTCTTGGGTTTATGATTATCCATGCAATTTGACCTGCTGACGATTGATTTTCAATATTTCAACTCCTTTATGGCAGTGTGTTCACTGCAGTATTGATTATGTAATAGATGAGAGAACAACCTAGCCATAGGAGGAAGAAAGCATGCAAATCAAGATATTGGGGTATGGCTTTGCAAACAATGGAAGACCGGGGGGCGGGGAAGTGTTCTATTTCTGAGGATCCGATTTCTTATTTTTCTTTTGGATGTTGGTCACAACAAGGGATGACTCTGCTGCAATATTAGACTGAAATGTTTAAAATTAGATCAGATTGTAATGTCGCTTTGAAGATGGATTTTGATGATGGAATTCCAGCCCACATAGGGTTTTTGTTAAGCTAAGATAATTCTCTGAATAGAGTAGAGTAGAGTAGAGTAGAGTAGAGTAGAGTAGAGTAGAGTAGAATATAAGAGAATTCTTTATTGGCCAAGTGTGATTGGACACACAAGGAATTTGGTTTGGTATATATGCTCTCATGTACATAAAAGAAAAGATACATTCATCAAGAGTCAAGAATCATAAGGTGCAACACTTAATGATAGTCATAGCGTACAATAAACAAGCAAATCACACTAGGAAATAGTCAATATACACCATAAGGATACAAGTGACAAAGTTACAGTCATACAGTCACAAGTGGGAGGGGATGGGTGATAGGGAGTGATGAGAAGATTAATAGTAATAGTAATACAGACTTTGTAAATAGTTGGACAGTGTTGAGGGAATTATTTGTTTAGCAGAGTGATGGCGTTCGGGAAAAAACTGTGCTTGTGGTCTAGTTGTTCTGGTGTGCGGTGCTCTGTAGCATCGTTTGTGGGTAGGAGTTGAAACAATTTATGTCCAGGATGTGAGGGGTCGGTCTGTAGATATTTTCAGAGCCCTCTTTTTGACTCGCGCAGTATACTGGTCCTCGATGGAAAGCAGGTTGGTAGTAATTGTTCTTTACTATTTTAAGCAATTCCAGTTCCAACAGCTGTTCTAATCCTAGTACTGCCTGTGTTGCAACAATCAAAATACCAAACCCACATTCACATGTGAGAGAACACACTGTTATTATTAGCAATATAATTAGAGAAGCATAACACTCAGAAGGTAAATCATGAAAAACATTTTAAATAAGCTAATGGAGGAACTCTAGAGGGTTTTTGGTCTCCAATCTGCATAAGGCAATTTCCTATTAGATCAGAACAAATCATTGCTGTCATCTCAGGAGGAAAATGGTGGATATTTGGTTTTTTATCTATCTATTTATATCTATCTTCTACCATATATCTATCTGTCTATGTATCATCTATCTATGTCATCTATCATCTTATCTGTCATCTGTCTGTCTGTCTGTCTGTCTGTCTGTCTGTCTGTCTGTCTGTCTGTCTGTCTAACGATCTATCTATCTATCTATCTATCTATCTATCTATCTATCTATCTACCCACCCACCCACCCACCTGCCCATCTGCCCATCTGCCCATCTGCCCATCTGTCTGTCTATTCCATCCATCATATCATCCATCCATCCTGGAGTCCTAGTGCAAGTCTCCAGTGACAAATAAGAATTAAAAATGTAATTCATTTGGGGCATGTTACTATACTTTATCCAAATGCTTTTGTTGATTGGGGAGGGGGGAATTAATACGTTTGGGATGGGGAAAAGGGATCCTTTATTCGATTTGATTGGAACGCTTTCCAAAGAAATTTCGATCCCTCACTTCTTTTAAACAAACTTTTCACTCATTTATGCCTCCTTCCCCTGCCAAAGTCGCAGCCTCTGGAATACATTTGCAGATAGCATTCTTTATTGTGTAATGCAGGGGCATCAAACTCAGTTTCATTGAGGGCTGCATCAGGGTTGTGTTTCACCTCAGGGAGGCTGGAGTGGGCATGGCCAGCATGACGTCACTCGTGTCGGGGGCGCCTGTGGTGGCCGAGAGCTCTGCCAGCAAAAACAGGCTCCCAAGCACTGTTTTCTGCTGTGACGGCCTCTTGCAATCCTCTGCCAGCAAAAACTGAGCTCAGAGGTCCGTTTTCACTGACAGAGGCACTTCAGGCCAGTCCTTTGCTATTTTCAGGGTGGCCCCATGGGCCAGATCTAAGCACCCCATGGGCTGCATCCAGCCCCCAGGCCTTGAGTTTGATACCCCCGGTGTAATGTGCATGATATAATGTGTGTGTTTATCTGTAAAATTTCAATGATGCCCATTGTGCAGCAAACTGAGGTAGAAAGTCGTTTGCACAAACTGAATGTCAGAGTTAGTATATTTTGTTTCATTATTTTTTTCCTTTAAATCTTGCATATGCATGTATATCTGTATGTATGCTGTGTACAAAGACAGCTCTGTCCTGCGGTATTGATTTATTATAGATTCTCTGGCATTTTAGTAGTGGTCGTTATGTTATATTTATGGGATGAATGTTGGATTCCCTCATTATGTTATCCTCATTTATTTTACATACTTTTATGACTGGCTGCGTTCAGCTTTACATTTAAAGCTTTATTGCAGCTGCCAGAATGGAAGATGGGGAGAAGAATGTGGTTATGGGTGGGAAATTTACATGTTTACTGTGGCAATCATGATTTATTTAATCTTTACATATAAATATAGGCTAGGATTATTATTTTTCACAAATACAATATATGTTTATATTGAAGTCTGATCTTACCTTATTTTGGCAATGGGGGAGAGTGTTGTCAGATGCCAAAGACCAAGACCACACGAGAAGTTCCAATTAATCTGATTTATTATGAATCATGTCCATGCACAAGAATCTACTCAACTAATGGTTAACACTATTTTGGCACTTGAAAAAGGTCAGTGGAATTCAGAAGGCTGTCAGGGTTCCGATGGATGCCCTAATTAAACCATGAACCTTGGGCCAAAGAAATCCAGTTATTTATTAGGAGCATTTCCAAATGAAGTCAGCTCTGCCTCACATAATTTATGGGCCACCTATTGCCCTGTTTCCCCCCTCCCCCAGGGTGTGTCATAAATCACATTCTCCAACAGAGTACTTTCATGGGCTATAGAGATCATGCCTCTCCAGTTGGTCCCAGTAGCCTGGGATACAGCCTTGAAGAAAGTATGCATGGAATGTGCTGCCGTGTGGTTGTGGCTGCCATGGAGCTCCATTAGTTTCCCCCCCTCCTGCCTATGGCAACTTGAGAGCAGGCCAGGATTGCTTTACGAGTTGACAGAGGGATTGGACTTAGTCCATTTGTGGCTATGTAGTGACTCTAAGCTGATTCCTCTTTTGACTCTGCCCCCATTTTCTGCCATTCCTTCCCCTACATTTTTTTTAGAAAATCTGTTATGAAGTTCTGTTTAAAATAAAAAAGATGGGTGTCCTTACAATGCTTAATGATGTTATCTTAATTGGAAGCACCCCCTGATTGAAGTTGAAACAGGTTAGTGAAGAGAAGGTTTCTATGTAGTCTATCTATGATGGACAAGATGGAAGACAGATTGTGAAACAGAACTATTTTTGTTGGGTAGTGGGAATAACTTCTGACTTCCTGCTGGCTTTCCCATTGACTTTACTTAGGATAAGCCAGCAGGGAGCATGGGAAGATACAATCGTGTAACCATGACTAACTGTAACAATGCTGCAGAGGCCACCAGTTTGCAACACAACTAGTCTGAAGATCCTTGAAATTTCAACTGCATGGGAATAATGAGTCCCGAATTTTGTATGATTCTTTAATTGAGCACATCTGAAGTACCTCAAATTGCATTATGATACACCATTTTGGCTAATTGAAGGTTACAAACAGACCAAAAAAAAAGAAGACGGCACAGTTTTTAGTAGTATAGAGAATGCAGTCCAGAGGTGAAAATGGCTCATTTCAGAGACTTTCAAATTGAAAGGTAGCATATTTTTTCCATATTTTGTGCTTAATATTACTCTGCTTTGAAGGGTCTTCTTTTTTGAAATTGATTCTATTTAGTTTGATTTGAAAATGCCGTCCAATGTTAATGACTAAATTCTTCTAGACAGGGGGTACAAGCATCTGCTAATCAATGCTCAGCGTTGAATATTAAACTGAACAGCCCATGAAGCATGTCCAGTATTCCTTCCCTTACCAGAACTAGCTTGCTTCACAGCAATGCACATCTCATTTGGAAATATCAGATTCATCCTTCACCAAAATTGGGCAAGGGGAAACCTAGATTGGTTTATGGAAAGAGGTTTCACAGCCAGCATTTTTTAAAAGGCTGGTGTGGAGTTTGAGTTTGAAAAATTTGGCTGCTGACCTTGAGCTGAATATAAAGTAGAAGGATACCAAGACCTAGAGGGGTGTGTGTGAGAGAGAGGGGGAGGGAGGAGAGAGAGAGAGCGCATACTATTTGCATTACAACAGAGTTACTAACCATAGATCCATTTAGCAATTCTGCGAGATTAAAGTTCTCAAATTGAAACATGTTTCTTTATATTGTTTGGGGAAAAGATTGGTTGATGAATCAGTGAACAAAAGTAGAAGTTTTAGGCCTTCCTTCCTTCCTTCCTTCCTTCCTTCCTTCCTTCCTTCCTTTCTTCCTTTCATTTTTGACTTATGAAAAAAAAACTTTATTTCAAAGTAGGCGATCGCAGAAAAACAATCTAATCTAGAGAATTTTGTGAGAGCAAAATTGTTTAGGGAGATGTAAAGCAATGTTACAAGTAGAAATTACAAAAGAAATTATAATAGGATTTTTCTTACCTTTACAACTATATATATATATGTTATATGTAGATAGATGATAGACAGACAGACAGACAGATAGATGGATGCATAGATGGATAGATAGAGAGACAGAGAGACAGACAGAGAGACATGGATGGATAGATGGATAGATAGAGAGACAGACAGACAGGGAGACATGGATGGATAGATGGATGGATGGATTACAGATTAACAGAGTTGGAAAGGACCTTGCAGGTCATCTAGTCCAACCCCTTGTCCAAGCAGGAGGCCCTACACTATTTCTGACCAATAGCAGTCCAATCTCTTCTTGAAAGTCTCAAGTGATAAAGTTCCTACAATTTCTGAAGGCAAGCTGTTCCATTGGTTGATTGTTCTGGATGGATGGATGGATGTTTGGACATTGGATGGATGGATGGATGTTTGGACTTTTTTTGATCTATGTAATGGATGTTTCAGCACTAGTGCTTTCTTGACATGTAACAGATCTACTTGTATTTCTTAATTAATTGGTGAAAAAAATTGCTTTGAAGCACTTTTACACACTGTATATCCCAATTCTCTTTGATCTCTGCTCTTAAATGAAAATGCACCCTCCTTCTGCAGCAGAGGAGGGATCCTAAGGTAGTGTAGACACAATTCGAGTACCTTTCTTTAGCTTTTCAGGTCATCCTCTTAACAATATCACAGGAGTATTATAGTGCTGCAGATAATATTCATTTATAAATATATGTTTCACTCTTTGTAGATGCTGATTGACCTTCTGAGGCACTTTTATTCAGAGGAAAACCATGTCACATGTTTTTGTTTTTTTTAATTAGGTGTGGAAAAAAATTAAGTGTGACAAGTGGCGTCTGAAATAATAGGCTTTCTGTCAGAGTCATTGGATTTATCTTGTCACATACTTTTTGCTTCTATAAATGGGGATATTTCATTTTTCTACTAGGCAAAATTGGCTTGAGTTGAGAGGAAATGACATTTCTGTACGTGTGTGTTCCTGTGTTTCTAAATTAAATAAATTAAACATGTTATGGTAACTTTCCCATTATAATACCACATCTTAGATTCTCTCCATAGTGACTGAGTGGAAATAAGGGCAGACAAAAGATTTCTTCCCACAATGCATAATGAACATGGAATCTACTGCTAATTTCCATGAGATGTAAATATCAGACCGTGAAGAAAAGAGTTTCTTCCTCTTCCTCCTCCTCCTCCTCTTCCTCCTCCTCCTCTTCTCTTCCTCCTCTTCTCCTCCTCCTCTTTCTCCTCCTCCTCCTCCTCTTTTTCTCCTCCTCCTCTTTTCCTCCTCCTCCTCCTCCTCCCTCCTCCCTTTGACAAACAATCCTGAAGTGTATAGTGTAGCCTTTAAATAAAGGGTTGGGTGGCCCTTGATGGAACAAAGAAAATATATATCCAGTCTAATTCTGTTGACACATGCAACACAGATGAAAGGATTTCTAGCTCACGTCCAAGCACTCTAAGAAGACATCCCCTTTCCAAGGCTCATGTGGTTGCTTTGAAGGCTGTCCTCAGTGGTTGGGCTTACTGAGTAGTTCTGGGCTGCATGGAGGTGCAGATAGAGGGGTCAGCCTTCAAAGCATCTAGGGAAGATTGGTTCAATTTATATGCCTGCCCATCTCAAATTTATGACTCTATGTAGCTAGCAACCGTTTTGAAACTTCATGAAGCACATCACAGTTTAAAAAAAAACCTTTGAAAGGATCCAGTCACGTTTACACAAACATTGTTTATAATTTTTGCCTTTATATCAAGTATTTGACTGCATGTCTGAGGTTCTGGTTATGAGGAATGAAGTCAGGTTTCACAGCACTAATCAATTACTATTTTAGTTGGTGATTTATCACCAACTAGTTCGATATCTGGTCAGGCTTAGTTTTTGGGGAGGAAAATAAGGGGGGGAGATTTTCTGCCTCTGCCTACCAGCATCATCGGTATTCATCTGGCTAGCGTCCGGTCAGTGTGTGAGAGAGTTGAGGGCTGTTTGGAAACTGAAAGAGTATTTGCTGTATGAGCAAGAAGGAGACAGCAAGGAGCCTGGGCATGGCTTAGCTCAACTGTTCTGTACTAAAGCTGCTTGGTGCTGTGAAACTAAAACTGAAACTGAAACTCCTCTGCTTGTGTTTTGCATTTGGAAGAGATTTCTTTTCAGGTGGGGAGGGGAATAGAGCTCCTTAGCATCAGAGCGTGTTAATAATAATATAGGAAATACTAATGCTCTGATGGTCATTTCGAAAAAACCTTTCTTAGTGAGCACCTAGAAGCCAAGAGGAGCATACGTGCCAAAGTTTGTAGGGTTTACAGTTCTGGAGATTTTATGATGATGTGTGAGTGGTATTTTGCACAGGCAGGCAGGCAGGCAGGCAGGCAGGCAGGCAGGCAGGCAGGCAGGCAGAACAGTCCCCTAAATTTAATAGCAGGAATAACAACAACAAAAGCAACAATGGCTTGAAACAACAACAATAAAAAGAGCTTGTGAATTCAAGTACTTGAGGATACATGCAACATGGGAGATCCCTTATCTGAGGTGATGATGGTTTGTGGGATACCGTGTGTTGTGTTGTGCTCTGAATTTAACTATTAAGCTGTTTAAAATTAATTCTGTGTGCTGTTTCCAGGGGAGAAAGGGAGGGCAGAGACGTCAATAAATCTAGCCTGGTTTGAAGCAAATGTCACTAAATCTTAGTCCTGCAACTGTTCCCTGCTAGTGTCAAGAGCTGCTCAGCAAGACAGATTGGAGGAAGGATGAGAAACGTAGGATATTAAACCCACAGCCCTGATAAGTTTTAGTTAAGAGGCAGGGAGAGGTGTCCTTGCTGTGACATTCAGCGGCTGATATTTGTTTCCCTTTAAATAATACAGGCCGTATATCTGTGGAGAATGATGGCTAGGTGTTGGGTGACATTGCCTGCCCACCAAGGTTACTGGCTGCAGGACAAGCCATATTCTCCTTTCTCTCTCTCTCTTTTTTCCCTCTCACACCCTGTCAATAAATATCCACTTGTCTGAGAAAGCCAGATACAGATTTTACAGCTGACACCCGGGCGTCTTCATTTCCAGAAGCAATGAGTTTCAACACATGTGAATGTTGAAGTGTGTTTGGGGGGCTGGGGGTAGGTGGGAAATTACAGGAATATATCTTTTCACCTGTCTTGTCAAAGAAAGCCGTTATCCATTTCAGACAACAAAAGCTCAAGGTCTGGAGACCAAAGCCACCACCGGGCTCTCGCCTCTCTTTCTCTCTCTCTCTCTCTCTCATTCTCTCTCCCGCAAATGGGTCTGTCGCCATTTCCTGGCCATTTGTTACTAGCTGGTTATTAATGCCTTCGCTTCGTTCTGATGACTCTGGTTCAAACGTGGGCTTCTTTAGAAATGATCCATAGCAGGGTTTACAGCCGGTTGTTTTTCAGTGCCGAAAACCCAGGCTCC